>JAOEGS010009827.1:9735-29842 GCA_025447755.1 Corythornis vintsioides | reverse complement strand
AATATATACAATTACATAATTATATATGTGTGTTGTGTGTGTGGACATGTGTTCTGGAGGTAACTGAACAAAATTAATGCCATTCTAGAGATCATAAAATTAAGTGTGGAGATTCTTACACCAAGATGCTTAAAAATTATTCAGATACCTAACTCAGGAAGAAGAGTTCAGCATTTCAACTTATTTGACAACTTACATCAAAGTTCCATATGCTTTACAACTACTAGAAAACATCACTCAAATGGCCGTATTTTCAAAAGTATTAGAAATATTAGAATTGGGTTTGCAAATTTTCAGGACTCAGATACACCTTTTATCAAAATTGGAGCAGTGTTCTTACCATGTTAATTAATTATTGTATCTTTAAAGTTAGTAAGAGGTTCATCAATTCTGCAATTCCACTGAGCTCATTAATAACCTATGTATCTTTACTCTCCTATTTTATGATTCCTAGTTTCCCTTACTCATCCAGCTTTCCCTGTAATCTAACACTACTAGACTGAAATGATCATTAAACATTAAAGACAAGTCTAATGCAGCAGGATGTTAAGACTGGATTTGTAAGAAAAAAAAAAATCCTAGGTAAGCATTTCAGAAGGTGCAGCTGTACATGCTTTCTCCAGAGCATACTCTACATGTCTAAGGGGGCCTTTCTCCTGAGTCACTGGCACTTTTCATGCACTCCTCTGCCTCCTAGTCCCAGTTAGGTTTCACAGGTTCAATGTCCTGAAAGTTAAATCCCCAGAGGGAATTCTTATACCACATATTATGTGTCCAGACAAGTCTGAATTCCTTACAAGGCACAGTGTCTATAGAAGGTGTGCGGAAGGCAAAGGCAAGATGACACAATACAGTCAAAGCAATGTAGGAGTCACTGTGGGGATGCACTCACAGCCATGCCCACATGCAGAAATCTCTCTCTATAGATGCATAAATGGATCTTGGTTAGAATTTTAGCTCTACATTCTTCACAGTGTTTTCTACTCACTGGGTTAACTCTCCTTAATTCAAGTGCTAAATACACAGAATTTCATTTCTCTAATACACTGAATCTTGTATACTTTATATGGAATTAAGGTCTAAACATGTGTTCATAAATTTCACCCTTCAGAGTTGTATACTTCATGTTTAATATCAGAGTATCTGAGTCTCTTACTAAAGCAAGTAAAAAGCCTAATGAAGTCAGAATGATCTTCCCCTTGCTTACAGAAAGCTCTTGATTTAGGCCTGGAGCAAGTTCCAGCCCCTCCCAGTCAATAGTCACCTGAAGCTCTTTGCAGTCAGTTCCACTGCATTACAAAGTTCTCTCCACACAGCCTTCATTTTCCATTTCACATTTATCTTCTTCCAATTACTCTGCTGTCCTTCCTGGCCATTAAATTATAATTCTTCCTCTCATCTCTACCCTGCTGCTCTAATAGACTGTGGAACAATTCAGACATTTGAAAGGGAAAGGTTCTGTTCACTATGATAACAAATATTCAGGTGTTCTTTAAACGTAATAACTGTGACATACTGTAGGTAGAGTTTCCTATCATATTAAGTCATAAGTTAATTTTGAAATGTGTTTTACTCTACAAAATAAATGACCTTTTCAGAACAGATTGAAATACCATCCAAAATGCTTCTGAGCGAAATTCCTCCATCCAGTTTCAATATCCTTGAATTCCTGAATAATCACTTTTTTTCTTTTCCTGGCCTCTTAAAGTTATTTTGCCTTAAAATAAGCACCCAGTCTAGCTGACTGATAGTAACTACGTTTGAAATACACTTTATAATGACAGGCCATTTTGACAATGAACTGTTTTTTAATGGAGCTTTGTATGCAAGCAATTTTTAAATGTGCACAGCACGGATTAGGGAAATTCAAAAAGAGATTAGCAACACATGAGAGATGAAGTAAGTAGTTAGCAAATTAATTATGTGAGGATAAAAACTGTGTGTGATTTAAGCCATGGCCTGGAGCATAGCCTACCCTAGAGTTGCTTTCTCAGTTATTTTATCAGAGATTACTTTAACTCCTCAAATTCATGTAACTCAAGAGAGATTCCTGTCTCAGACATACCATATCTCAGACAATATTATCATATATTGAACTATTCAAGTATGGAAAAGATTACTTCACACAACCAATAAAGCAAGATGTCAGATTCATTCTCATACAATCTGAAAGTCAGTATTTTACACTCTTTAAGGCCAGTTTACTGAATTAGTTAATCTTTTTTTTCTTCTTTAAAATTACATATACTGTAATTTATTATAGCAATATGTTCAGAAGTGCTGAGTTGAGGCTACCAGAAAGCTGATTCCCACTGGAATTAATTGCAAAGTACTGTATGGTATGAAAGCAAGGAAATGTTACTCTTGAAAAGATTTTGGAAGTGGAAAATAGATTGCAATATTTTACTGTTAGCTCAGAATGAAAGGAGAGGTTTCAGGAAGCATGCTTTTCAACTGCAATACAGTGTTCTAAGGAGATTGGTTTATTTTTCTCTCAGAAAGCAGTAGAAAGATTATGGAAAGAACACAATTCTGATTTTCAAACTCTCCAGCATGAAGGCTTTTTGGGTAAAGTTCAGCACCAGTAGACATATTAGAGGCTGGCATTTGTAGCTTAAGCAGTTTAGCATATCTAAAATTGTCCCTGCAGAGGTACAGGTAGTGCTGCCAGCTTCCACAGCAGCATAATATCACTGAGATTATTGATATCGTTCATAAAGGACTAAAAACCAGATTAAAGTGTTTGTTTAAGAATGTTAGCTACATTTAAAATGGTCCCTAAATATTAAAAAATAAATAAAATCTCAGGGTGTAGTCAGTAAACCAGACAAGATATTTCAGATTCCTTATAACACATATGTATACATAAATATAAATTTTACTATGCGGGTGAGAGAGCCCTGGAACTGGCTGCCCAGGGAGGTTGTAGAGTCTTCTTCTCCAGAGACTTTCAAAAGCAACCTGGATCTGTTCCTATGTGGCCTGCCCCAAGTGATCCTGCTCTGGCAGATGGGTTGGACTTGGTGATCTTCACAGGTCCCTTCCAACCAGTACCATTCTAACATTGTATGGTTCTATTTAGGATCTCCAGAGAGAGGTCCCTTCCAACCCCACCATTCTGTGATTCTTTCAGTACAGTCCTGGGCACAAAAAAAAACCAAGAAAAAGAGCAGTCTCCAAAAAGTGTCTCCACATATATCAGGGGATAATAAAGGTGAAGGAACATTTCAAGTGGGTACTTTCCCTCTGGTCACCCTGCTTGGAGATGAAAAAGAGCTTAGCTTTATGGAAGAAGACATACCAGCTGGTCTCAAAGCCAGAGAACAGTTTTCTGGCACATTTTAATGTACTAATATAGTGGGAATCAGAAGTAATAAGCACTTTGAAGAATTATAAGACAGAATAGGGAAAGTGCTAGGATCCATTGTTTCCTCTTTGCAAGTCATTCTTAATTAAAAAAAAAAAAAAGGCTATGATAAAAAGCTTTGATGATCTGCACTGTCAACCTTTAACACAGCTTTTAGCCTTGATGTTTGCTACATCTGATTTTCAAAAGTTGACTGGTCAGCTTCCTTTCCTTTCAAAGTGAAAAGGATAAAAGAATCTATAGTGAAATCATACAAAAGAGATGGATCTCTTTTGTAATCAAGAGCTACTCCATCCCGGATTCTTACATCAAAACAGTCATCTTAAGCTTCACTCAGAAATCAGCTGGAGCACAGCAGTGATGTGATTTCTACAAAACTTCTACTTAATTAACAAATTCACAGTAGTTCTCAACACTTACATTTTTTTTCTTGAAGTACAGCATCTCAGTGGACCAGAATATGTGAAGCAAGGCTGGCAAGGCTTGAGAAAAGGAATGTGAATTTATAGCTGTATGTTTTGCACATGCCCTGGGCAGATCCTCCTTGATATCTATATTCCTGGATGTTCAGAGGGACAGGACTTCACCACTGCCCTGTGGGAGCTCATCCTGAAAGACCTGATCTGTCAGCAAAACAGGAATGATAGCAGCAAGCAGACTACACCTTTGGTGTATAGTGCTGATGGTTTTGATGACCAGGGATATGTCAGAACTTCATTGTCAAGTGAGCAGATCCATCCAGGGAACTGCAAGAACTCCAGGTAGTAGAGCCCTCAGGAGAAACAGCCAGCTTACTGATACAACTCAAAGTCTAACCTCTCCTTCATAGCTTAAGAATAACTCAATGCAAGCAAATTGTTTTAGAATTAGAATACACTGTGCTATTTTCTGTGTAGCCTAATGTATCATAGAGTTTAGTGTGAGAATTATGTGTATTCCCAAACTATGAGCAGTTTCAAAGTGGAATTAACAGCGCTGTTATTTCAGCAAAATAGTACATGTAGAAAAAAAACCCCCAACATTATTTCCTCTACTTTTTTAAAGCATGATCAATATACATTTTATGCTTTTATTTACCAAAGCACTATAAAAATGAATTACCATTATTTCTCATAAATTGCATTCTCCAATACTGATATACTACATATTGCATAATAAAGAAAAGCATATTATGATCCTTTGCTTGCACAAATTCTGCTTCCAACTCTTCTAGCTCCATCCACCCCCCATTCCAGCAGGACCTAAAATTTTCCAAAGGCTGGATGAACAAATTTAAGCACGAACTTGGAAATTCCTGTCATGTCTTGTATTTGTCTTTGTAAACAACCCACTAAATCATTATTTAAAGAGAAATGGGACTTTTTCCTACCCCAAATGAGAAATGGCATTTTTCATTTATTAATTTTTTTTAAAGAACTAATATGATTCTAACATATCCATTCAATTAATAAAGCCATTATGAAAATATTACTTATCATTAAATTCACAACCCAGCTCTAAAATCTGGATCACTCCATCTATAACATGGTTCAAAATCTATGCTAACCTCAGTGGAAATAATCACCTACTGGGATTCAGCTCTTAGCAGCAGAAAGAATGTTTTTACAATAATAGGTTGTAGTGAGCCAATTATATCATACAGCACACTTGGCTGGGTTTCATATAGATTTTCACATTAAAATAAGCACTAGCTGGAGTGTCTTGATATATTCAGTTACTCAGTACTTCTTCATGGTATGTGCCACAGATCAGCAAGCACTGCACAGGCCTTTCCATTTGCTCGTGAGGCTGGCTTAGAGCAAGTGACCATAAAACTGCACAAGGCAGGAGGACTTTTATCTCCATATGAAACATGAAAGTTCATGAAATATATATTGTCATGGGTGCAAAGCAGGACAATCGCTCTGATCTTGATTCCCAAAAGAAAAGGTGTCCCGTGCTGCTTCATAAATGGATGACTAGGAGAAGACTACATCTATTTAAAATTCCTGTCCTGCACAGTCAAACAAGTCATAAGCAATAATTTCTTTTTTTTTTTCGGCAGAAAAATAATTTTAAGGGAAAAAGAATTTTAAGGGCATCACTGAAATATGAATTTCATTTTTTCCTTGTCTTAGATATCCTACTGGGATATATATATGCATATATATATGAACATTATATATGAACATTCATCTGTCCTATGTGTTACAAATCTGAATCTCTGAGAAACCAGATAAATGGATTCTTCTTCAGCATCTCATTTTACTTTCTAGCTTGTATCAGGCACTGAAAGTTCCCTCACTTTCATTACAGCTCAAATTTATTAGGCGGTATTATTAATACTTCTTTTTAAAAGTACCAGTATATCAAAAAGTCTGAAATCTTTAAAAAAAAAACTTTTTGAAAGGATCATATGTATTTCTCTCTAGCAATAAAAAAGGAAGACATGCCTGTTGAATGAAACAGCTGCATCAAAAGTCAGGTGGTGTTTGGCAGATTGAATTATTAAATAAACAAATAAGAGAGCCTGAACTATAGTCAACCTGTTCCCTTTTCTTACTATTTTTTTTTTTTTTACTAAATGTGTGTACCTTCCATCAGTGACCAAGTCTCTGAAGAGCAGGTCAATCTGCAGTACACTTGGAACTTTCACCAATCATCCAAAGGAAGTTTGTGATTGTAGCTGTGAACTGCATCACATCCCTACTTAAACTTCATCACTGTGTTTTGGTTTTCCTTTCTCCCTGTGTTTGTGAAAACAAAAATGCATGCCACGTCTCAAATTCTTTCTAAAAGCAACACTATGTGAAATACAATCCTTGAGTAGAGAAGATGATAACCTGTCCCTTAACTCTGATTCTAGTGAAAAACTGTAACTTCACAGAAATTAGAATAAAATCACTTGAATGGAAGAGAGTCAGCCCGCCACAGATGTGGCTTCTTGCTACCAAAGTTTAAATACCACACTTTACTCCCATAATGATTTCAGTAGAATATGAAATTTAAAAAGGAACCTAATAGATATTTAAAGGAGGACCCCCTAGAAATCTATACATGTTTAATTAAAGTGGGATAAATAGTTAAATATGCTGCCTTAATATTAATTTCCTGAAAGCTTCACCAGTTAAAGTACTATTGTAGTTTTGAGAATGGCAATTTTCTTCTAGGAACAATGAATTTATTGGTAAAACACTGACTGTTCTTCATCCATATGACACCATTTTTTCACACACTTGACCTTTATATGGCTGTGTAGAAACAGAATTACTTAATTAGAAGAATTAAAATGATCATGCAGAACTCAAAAGACTGGTATTCTTTGTTGTTCACCTTTGAAATGACACATGATGATTCTTGTATTTAAAAATTAAAGTGAAAAAGGCAAAGTGTGTCCATTAAAGTTTCATGCAGTAATTTTCCTACACTAGGAAGAGTTTTAGGATGAGATGTCACACCGATTCCATCAAGTGTGACACAGTGAACTACTTGGGCACAGAGATGCTAAGTAGGAGCCATATGGTATACAGGCCATGTACTGATTCTCTCATGGAAATTCATTTCATCTCATTGAAAGAGTAGATGAAATCTGAAATCTGGCTGCCTGAATGCAAAACAACTAGATATTTGCAAGCTATGTCATTCAGGCTTACTAGAAAGTACACCAACCTGGACTATGCCAGTTCCCAGGGCCAAATGCTGTGCCCTGGATCACAGACACACTGCCTTTCTGCTTTTTGGAGGGCACGGTTCATGTCTACCTGGTTGACTCCAATAAGAAAGAAGGTACAAGGAAGAGACAGGAATTTAAAAAAAAAAAAAAAAAAGAAAAAAAAGCTTTGTGGTATTATGCAAAGAATGGATTAAGGATAAGTGCATAAGAGAGTTGATGTAAATAGTAAGACTGAAAAGGATCCACACATTCAAAATTGTGTGACTAAAAGCAGGTGTTTAGGAAAGGTACAAAACCAGACAAAGCAGTAGTAACACTTCTGCTGCAGTCCATCACACTTTTTCAACTCCAGTAACTTGTAGTTCAGAAGCTTCCTCAACCAAAGACCCTAAATTATTTATCTTCCAGTAATTTTATCTTCCTTTTAGCTTACGTCAGATTTTAGCATCTGTAATATCCTTCAGCAAGAAGTTAGCTTAACTTAACTAGGCTTCTTGCATGTTAAGAACCTCCCTCTCAGTTGAGAGTATGGTCTGATGTTCCTTAAATATTTCTAATAAAACAGATTATTTTACTAGCTCAGACATTTCCTATATATATTTTTTCTTGCTAGTTACAATTTATGGGTATTTCTCTGATATTCCCTTTTTTGTTGACTTATGTTACTGGCTGAAGTATTCAAGTCTACTGAGAAGTTTTTTTGTCCTAGAAGCCATCCCTGTACTTTTGATAGATGTTATTTGCTAACATTTTTAAGATCAATATATAGACTCTATGTGTGACCAAGTAAATGAGGTTGGAAAAACCCCAAAATATCCAGAAGTCAGGCAATATTAGTTTCCAGGATTGCTCAGCAGATACATATAAAACTATCAGAAATGTGTAAACCAAATAATATTGGAGGAATTAAAAATAGGTACTCCAGTTTCCAGTCTGAGTAATTTCTTCATGAAGATTTGTATAAAATGCCAACTGTGAAGGAGCTGAACTGGGCTCCATGTCTGCTACTGAGATGCAAACTGATGGTAATATGCAGTGATTCATAACAATCCTTTGAGTCACATGGAAATAAGTCATTTGGGCAAGGAGTCCCTAAAGTAAGAAGACACTCAAGATGACCATTAGAAACTAAGAAATATTATCACTTCCTTTTCACTAATTTTTCAATCAGCTTCAGAAGGTCAGAAAAAAACACCACACTAAAACTGCCATTAATGAAAGTGAGTCAATAAAACATTACAGTGGCATCTGGGACTTGAGATGGAGATTTGTGCTCTTGAGTTAGTATTACAAGTCTGCCAGGATTTTATTCCCTTATGTCTAGACTGTGCTCAAGTCCTCTGCTGGTTTATAACTCATTAGTTAAAAACTGCAGCGTTTTTAACTTACTTAGGCAGATCACCAGAACTTTCAAGGTTTGGCTATCACTGTCTGAAATTACAAGTGAGTTCTTTGTGGATGCATGGCCACATCACATTGCCATTACATGGTACAGAAAGATTTGTAACAGTCAACAGTTCTTCTATTAAAAGGGCTATAATTTGAACACACACACACACAAAAAAAATTCTGGCCAAGGATGAGGTACATTAGCAAAGCTGTTTAAGAACTGCCTGAATGATTGGGGGATGTAATAAAAGCTATTTCAGCCATTACTAGTGCCTGAAACAATTCAAGAGAAAGTTAGGTACAGATTAAAAAGTGTTTGAAGCTAGCCAAATTTGTCTCATGCTTTTAAATTATTACATAAATAACACTAAAGTTCTATGAATAAACTGAAAATTAAGAAGTTCCTTTCAGTCTTCTAAAATGTGTTTCAAATATCATGAGAAATCAATAAAAGAAGCAAGATAACATAATGAGCTCAGTGTCTCTCCTGTCTCCCCCATTGACTTGCCTCCAAACAAAATCAAATAACATCTGCCAAATGCCAGCCTGTTCAGCTTGCTAATGAGTTTAAAAATTCAGAGTATGACCGTTGCTCAGCAACTGATAAAGAATACCAGTCACATGGTGCTACAGTTAATATACAAGAGACTTTTACCCCTCATTTTCTAAAATCCTCTGAAAAACAGATTATTGGAAACACAGCTTTTTACTTGTTGCTTTTCTAGCGTTGTGCTGTAATCTGTTCTAATGCTCATCAACACCAGTATACAGGTGACTGAAAGGATGCTGAAGTTGTTCAAACACATACTTCTTAGTTCATGCCTTTGCTTGGTGGTGGAATTCCATTCAATTCCGTTGTTTGCTGACCCTTTCAATAGATAACCTGAGCCAAAAGCTGGAAATGCTTTCAGCTTCAATAACATGCCAGTGAATTTGGCTGACAGGCTGTTAAGCTAAAACTAAATTGAAAACTATAATCAGAAATGGAAGAGGAGGATCAGAGGCCTTAGAAACGGTGGTTTATGTAGTAGAGATGTAATCAGCCTCAGACAGGAAAAGACAGGAGGGTAACAGTCACACTCTCAGGACTGTTTCCTCATTTCAACTGGTCTGCTGGAAAAATCTGAAACTGACCATTAATCAATCCATCAATCAATCAGGCAGTAATCATCTGTGACAGGAGGTTATAATGGGAAATATTTAAACAAAGAGGCATAATAGTATGTTATTCTACCTGACACATGAAAGAAGGGCTATGGTTATGGACATCTTCTGTGCCAGATGACACTAACATGCTGGTTGCATAAGTAACCAGATTGCTATTTCTCAATGGTGTTTATACAGCAGTAAAAATACATTGCTTTGCTAACATCATTAAGTGTCAATGCTTTTACATTAATGTACTTAGACACAGTATTAATGCAGATGCAGAACAAGTCTGGGAATTCTTGGTTTGTATTTAATTTCTGAGACAATATTTAAAAAAGAGAAAGCCAATCAAAAAGAAACCAAAAGGGGAAACCTAGAGAATTAAATCTTTCTTGACAATGTGGACTTTTCAAAAGGAAACCACATTGGATTCGTAGAGCCAATGCACACCACCTCCTTAGAATAGACTGAAAGGGCACAAAAGGACTGAAAAGTCCAGCTAACTAGCAGGGTAAAGGAGGTTATTAGAAGCAGAAAGGAATTTAAAAAAAAGTGAAATTGAGTTTAAACGAGGAAAATAACTGGAGATAAGTCAGACCAGAAAATAAATTTGAGAAATAGCTAGTAAAAGAGATTCATTCAGAGGTAATAAGTCATCTTTTTTCTTTTTTCTTTTTTTTTTCCAAAGAAATCAAGATCTGAAAGGCTGGCAGAGAGACTGCAGGTTCTTTTAATGATCAGGGTATAAAAGGAACTTTGAGAAAGGACATGTAATTGCACAGGAGCTAAATGACTTCTTGGCATTAATGTTTGCTTTGAAAAAACTGGGGAGGATTCCCACCTCAACATCATTTTTTTGTATGGGAATTCATCAGAGGATCCATCCAAAACTAAGGTGACTGTAGAAGAGCTTAGAAAACAAGTTGGCAATATAACAGAACATCACTGGGATGAAAAGATTTACCCATGATTTAATGATTATGCCTTGATTTCTAAGAGATCTTAAGGATGAAATAACTGAATAACCACATGTGGCAAATGTCCATTTCCCTTAAAAGAAAAGGGTTCTGGGGAAGATCCAGAGAATTGCAAGCCTGTAAGCCTGACATTAGCCCTGGACAAAAGAGCAGAAACTACATTAAATAATAGCTTTAATGGACATTTGCACAAATATTAAGAGAAGTCAATAATTCTTTTTAATGGAAAATCCAATTTTAGAAAAGTATTGGGTTTTATATTTTGTTGGGGTTTTTTTTGGTTTGGTTTTTTTTGTGCTTTTTTTAAGAGATCAAATTTCATAGTAGAGAAACATCCAGTCATTGGGAAGTTCAGTTAATCTTTTAACTTTCAACTCAAAATTAAAACTTTAGAATTTTAAACTTCTTAACTTTGAAATCAAATGTCTTTGTAGGACATGAATCAGTGTAAAGAAATGGATTCCTATAGAGCTCCAACCTGCTGATTTTAGACTTCTACTATTGAATGAAAAGAATTACCTTTCAGGAGACCACAATGGCTATGTTACACTTAGATGCCTTAAATTCTAGCTGTCCTAGGCTGATTATATGAACTGCACCCTGAGCAAAAAGTGAGTTTGTGGGTACTTGTGTCAAGCTTTTGGGTGAAAGTTTCATCAAGTTTTAGTCTGAGCAATAACATTCTACCTCTGACCAATTTAATCTGATGTTTCATCTGGGTGCAATATTTTTCATTTGCTAACCTAAATTAAGTTAGTAAAGGCTTCTGGCCACTATTAAATTGGTTTCTTTTGTCACCTTGTGAGTGGCTGCCTTGAACCTTTATGAAATACTAGTATCTATTAGGAAATGAAAAGTAAGTAGTATGTCAATATAGCAGACAATAGCTTGCTGCACTTATTCAGAGGAAGAAAAAAATAATTGTTTTTCCAAAGAAACCTTACACTTGAGGAATTTTTCTGTAGAAGATTTCTGTCACATTTCTTTTTAAATTGTTGCAAAAATATAGAAAAATAAATGGAAGTGTTTTCTCCTGGAAGAATTACACAGTGAATTGCTTTAGGAAGGTTACCAAAGAAAATTCTGGGTGGGGGGGAAAATCAGCCTTCAAAAGCTCATAACAAATTTACAACCATAAATAAATCTACAAAGATATATGGTATAAATTCATTTTTAAAGTGTCATGTTTTTTCCAGCATTTTAACATCACTTCAGAAGTTGGCAATTTTTACAGCTGTACTCTTATATAACTATTTATAAAAATACTGTTTACATGCAGCTCTACATCTGCTACACATTATCTATTTTTAGATGCTTTATCTGTTTAGTATAGAGATTCGTACAGTAATTCAAACACTTCCAAGCATTTGTCCAAAAATTGTGTAAACATCTTTGAAAACAGTATGCAGAAATTGCAGAAAACTTAAAATTACTTCCCAGTGGCCAAAGCTTGTTGAGAATGCAGTGAACTTTCTCTTCTTGTGATGACTATCTTTCTCCTCTCCTTTTCATGCCCACAAACAAGCAACACTTCAAGTGCAACTTCAGGGACAGGGCCTACTCTGTCGGAACTGCTGAGGAAGCCAGATGCAATTCTGATTCAGTTCTGTGGCTTTCTGCAGGCTTGGCACAGGGAAAACCATGAAGGCAGCAAAATAACAATAGTGTTGTTCCAGATACTTGAATAGAAGCTCAGTTCTTTGGATGCAAACCTCGCTCTGAGTGCTGAGGATCTGAGCAGCATTCAAAGCGGGAACTACAGTAACCCTGTGTCAGACCACAGGGAACTAGCAGAGCACGGCCTGGAGGGGGACCCCTGTTCTCACTGAATTGGCTCTTGTAACTTCCAGCTCTCCTGAATATTTGCAGTTCTTTTTTTTCAGCATATGTGTGGTTTTTTCATGTCTATTTAAGAAGAAAATGAAATCTCTGTGTCATGTAAAGTGAGATTAAATTACAGCTACAATTTGTTTACATAGAAATGTATATATTGATCTTCTTTAGTTTAAGCTTTAGTTTTGGCTTTAATTCTTATCTTAGTTCTTATCTTCCTTATTTCCTGCTGTTTAAAATTATTGATGAATGCTCATGTTAGAACATTTCTGGTTTCTTTTTCATACCTAATATTTTTCAAATGATTTATTTTTTTTTCTTTTTAAATTGACTAGTTAGAAGACTTCATGTTTTGGGGGCAGGTATTAGTAGTTCTTCATTTGAAATGTGAACACATATATGTATGTTTATCACTCCATATATACACCTAGACTCTTCTACAGAAGGTATGTGCACTGCTTGACACAAGATGGGGTTTTCTTCTTTCCCCACGTCCTGTAAGCACTGATACCATGATTAGCTTCTTTGGGGGAATGCAAAAATATAGAAGGGAAGGATTTAGAAAACTGAAGTAGTTTACTTCAGGATCATTAGAGAGACAATTAAAAATATCCAAACTATCTGAAAAAAAAAAATTGTTCAAGAATAACAGGTGAAGAAATACAATAACTTGGATTACAATTTTAACAAGTTAAGCAGTGATGATAATTGAATAAATGTTTCCAGGAGAATAACTCAATGGAAATTGGATCTTTCACAGCAACATAATAAAAAAATCTTTCAGGAAATACTCAAAATCTTCGGATTACTATTAGAGTTTGGGGATGAAAGAGAAGCAACTTGTTTATGGTCACCTGAAACATTCCTGCGAGCACTCACATTGGCTATACGAGACCACTGCAGCAGTTAAGAAAGCTCCTTGCTAATAATTCCATCTTGTAAAACATTGTTTTCAGCCAAAACTAGAAGCAATAAAGCTTAGAATCTCCTTTCTTGACAAATTATAAATCAGAGCATTATTATGATCACAAGGTGGCATTTTTTCTTCATTTTAAATTTTCAGCTGTCAATCTCTTTTCCCCACTACCTAAAACATATGCCTAATTTCCAGATACAGGTAGGTAGTAGCCACAGCATGGAAAATATATGATCATCTCACAATCTAAAATCTCAGAAAAAAAATAATTCTTTCTTCAGATAGAATATTAATGCTCCTAGGATAAACAACATGAAGGTTAAACAACACTTTAGTGTTGTTCCATTCCAGCATGGAACATTGAAATCATGCTACAAAGTACCTGGTTTTCTGCATTATCTTGAACTTCAAACCCAAATGAAAGAGGATTCCTGGCTTCAGAAGGCATCAGCAGAAAATTACTCTGCAGTTTGCAATTCATTTTCCTTCCCATTCTAAATGAGAATCACAGTTGTTTGCCTTACACTGCGTGCATTTCCACCACACTCTTATCTCTTTTGGCCTTAAATCCTTCCCGATGAACATATTTTTTATGTACCACTGTTATCTTTTTACTTGAGTTCCATTCCTTTTCTAAGTTTTTTTTCTAAGTGTGCATTTGTAAGTTTCAAATAATTGAAATTTGCATTTTTTATTTTCAACTTGAACCTCCTGTATAACCACTATTCCTTTTTCTTCATCCCCGCTCACATATCCCATCACCTATTTTATCTGTCATGAGTCAGAAAACTATTTCCTCTTCATATCAGAGACATATTGGTTCTCTAGCCATTTTTTACCTACCTCTTTTTCACCTGTATAAAACTGTATTTACAGAGGGAATATATACTTCCCTCAGCATTACCCAAGCCTAAGTCACTTCACATTAATACCCTGACATTTTCCTTACCACAGTGAGCAGTGAATGATATACTATTGATTGATCTCTATAAAGGCCAGTAAGAATTGTCAACATTTTCATGTCAGTGTATTATCTAAATAATATTAAGGTATGTTGGTAGCAGTATAAATACTTTAATCCTTTTAAGTATCAAAGATGATTGTGTCATTTTAACCCGTTACTGTGTAATTGAATTATGAGTAATTTTATATAGTGCTAGGCACTATATTGAAAGCACAGGTTCATTTTTGTTAAGTTGCCTAAACTATCTAAATCAATACTTTGTTAATATACTTTTCAGTAAATAACTGTATTTAATATACATTTTTCATGTTTAATATCAGTGAATACAAGCACTCTATTAAATTTAACTGAAATCAATATTTCTGATGAAATCTAAGCAGTTATGTGATGGTGACAGGATTGTGTGAGTTATGTTGTTCACATTTGACTTTGTTACTCAAGAAATAATATTTGCCATCCTGCACCCATGTCAAAGAAGGTTTCAAATGGGGTTTAAGTCTTTAAAATCAGATTGTAAGGCAAATTTATAACCATGCTAAAAGTTATGAATCTCTGAAATATCTTTCTACCCACGGATATATTTTCAGCTCTTATTTTTAAAGACTAAACAGAATTGCCTGATATCAATAAAGAAAACAGTCCCTAGTCATCAAACAATGTGTTACAAGCTGTATATTATCATTATTTCTGTGTCACACTTACTATTCATCTTTTCTACATATTTAAAGTACAGCAGAGATGCTCCAGTAACTCCAGGTTTCTAAAATATTTGACATTTTAAATCTAAGTTAGAAATGTAAGCAAGCCATACATTCCTCTACACTTAAGATTCAATTTATTATTTTTGTATTAATTTTTAATCGGAAAAAAATCCTGGTTTTGATTCCTGAAATAGCTTTTCAAAGACTGTCACAGGCAGAATCATTGTAAGCATGGGGAACACATCTTTTCATTAGCTAAAAGAATGACATTTTAATGTCTAATTGTTAGTATCTTAACTACAACATTGAATATTCAGACATTTTTGGAGTATACTAGAACATAAATATCTATGTGCATGAGCTTAGGAGTATATGCATGTTTGCACATGTAAAATGTGCATAAATGTGCACAAAAGTCGTGCAAAGATTCTCCCATTTGTAGATCTATTTAAATGCATTTCTAATGAGAGAGCTTTATCACTTCTGATATTAACATTAATCAGAACGAATTGTACTTGTTAAAATGAGACAATTTTCCGTGATTAACAATAGTATTTTCAGTTTGCATAATTTTAAATTATTTGGAGTAGATGAGTCTAATCTCCTGAAAAAAAAAAAAAAAAAAGATAATTTTCTTTGAAATAATAATAACCAATTATTTAATCATGTTTTAAACATATCTGTGAATCACCAGCACCAAAGTGATACTTTAAAATTTACCCACAAGCAGGTATGTTATTCTAAGTGATCAGAGGAATGTATCAGACCTATTTACACGTTCCTACCTTCAGGCTCTTTTCAGAAAAATAGATGTGTAGTCTAATATGAATACAGATTTAGCTTTAGTGCTTTTTAAATGTCTGTTTAATACTTTATTGAAAACTTGAATAACATTTACTTAGAAATAAAACCATCTTTAAGGCAGGTAAATGTATTCTTGATTTTTTTTTTTTTTTTTTTTGGTCTGATAATATTAGGAATATGACTCTTATTTTCTCGTAGTTTCCTATGTTACCATAGTTGTGTTGTTTGGGTTTTTTTTTTTTTCCTCCTTCAATGACATCTTTAGAAAATACAGCATGGAGTAAGAATTTACACCATGTAATGGGCTCCATGTGTAATTTCCCACTAGATGGCAACGTTTCGGAAAATTCTCTCCCAAAAGGAGGCGGCAGCTACAGAATATTCATTATTTGAGGGTTCACCGAGTGGTTAGAAATGGATCTGTCCATGAGTAGGAGACAATTCTTATGTGTTTCTTGTAGCCTCTGCAGCTTCACTCTGAAGAAGTGAAAACACTGGACGAGTGAAGGCAACTGAGCATCTCCAGAAGCTCACATACAGGATGGGTAGCGAATTGATGAGGGATTCAGGAGTTTGTGGCAGGCAGAGCAAAGCAGGCTGCTCTGACTGAGGAGTGAGCTGCATCCTCAGGGATTCTGCAGCTGCCGAGGCGGGCACAATTCCGAAAATCATTCTCAGCTGTGAAGAACTGAGACCCACCCACTGCTGCAGGGCAGCATTTTAACTAAATCAGGCTCTAAGTGTCCGTATTCTCAGCCCTTTCATTTGCAGAAACGAGGAGTATGGGCTGCAAATCTGACATCTAGATACTACAGATGGATTTTTAAAGTCTTTTGTAAGTTATAAAGTTGTTACAAAATATTTTGCTTATACAGTTACTAACTTTAGAAATAAATTAAAATAAAACATGCTTAGTAGGGTTTTTTTCACTGCCAAAATGCATAAATGAGGATTACACACTCCCAGATGCTTAGCTAACTGGAAACATTCTAGGTATGCTCCTAGACTGCTCCTATTCCATTTACAAAGTGTTTTGCATCTGTTTATACACTGGGAATTAGAATAAAATAAGTTAAAAAAAGTGAAAAGCCTATGGCAGTAAAGTTTTTTCCATTTTAAATTGTGTGTCACCAGGAAAGTTCCCCACAGCAACAAGCAAAGAAAATAAGCATCTCAAGAGCTGATTCTCTTAGGACAGTGCTGATAGGAAAGGACTGAAGGCTCAAAACTGTTGCAAGGTAACCCCTACTAACATAGTGTTTATTGTATTTTGTTCCAAGGACTGTGTGTTCTACAGTCCTTTCCAGAGCTCACATGAAAGATCTTCTGAGATTTTAAATTGGAAAGAAACTGGCTGCATGATAGCTTTCCTCAAAAACACTTGATTCAAGGGAGGAATCCCAGCTCCCCAAAATATACCTCTGTTTTTCATCCCAAACTCTCTTGCAGTCATCACTCAGAATTTTATTACTAACTGGAAAAAAAAAAAAAGATATCATCTTTTTATTGACAGATGAGTCATCTCCTTGTTCTTTTCTGACCAGTGCTTGTTCTGTGGTCTGCATCAAGTCAGCCTGAGAAAGACATAAATCAGACTCTTCTCTAAAAAAAAGTACTTAAATGGGAAAGTGCTGCAATTATAAAGCAGTTCTGCAAAAAACCATGAATGAGAATGCACACCTCTGTTCTTTTTCCTGAACTTAATATTGTCAGCACCTTAAATATAGTCTGAATATGCTTAAGAGATTGGAGGTTTAGGTGGAGTCTCTGTCTCTTCCTACTCATTTTCTATATTGGAGTAAAGGTGGGAGGTGGTGCCTGTCTTCTCAGAGCCAAACGTTTCTGAGCACATACAAGTTTAGATGTTTAGTTCAGCTGTAGGAGCTGAAAAACTAAAAGTGTTACCAGAGTAGGCAGTGTCTGAGGACAAGATCCTGAATTTCTCTTTCAAGTCAAGGTGCCTACCTAGATCCCAATTTTGGCAGAGTATGCATAATCTGAATTTCAATATATGTATATATTACATATAATTTGATAAAGCTAGCGTTGTCATAAAATAAGGTCTGTTAAAGATCTTCAAACAATTCATTATTTTGAAAACTGCAGTGTTTTTTAACAGAAGTAGAAAATAGGTTTACAAAGAGAAATGCAATAATTTTTAGTCATTTGAAATGAAACATAAATAATCTCACACTTAATGATAATGTAAAATAAACATTAACTATAGAGAACAATTAAATCATGTTTCATGCTGAAAAACACCACCAGAAATACATGGTGTCTAATTTGTTTTGTATTCTTTTTTCTTTCACCTCTTTATAATTTTTTTATATCAAATTTTCAAAGGTAACCAGAGTTACTGGAATTTTCACTTTTTTTTTTTTTTAGTTATTCCTTTAAATACATCATAAATAACAGAAAGGTAACTCAACCAACTTCCCTTAAAACTAAATATTGTAACAACTTAGAAAACTTAGTTTTTAACAACTTAGTTAAAAATCTTGAATGGAAACGCGAGAGCAATTATTCTAAACTGAAATTACCAAAAATGTCCCCAAAAAATCAAGAAATAATCTAAAAATAATTAAGAGTTTTTCAAAAAAGCCTCTGATATTTTTCAGCTAGAATAATCTCTGGGTACACTAAAAGTATTTAGAATGTCTTGTTTAGGTGATATTAATGGCTTGTGTTTCACTTTTAGTGATGTTTGAGATAGTGGTATTTTGTATTTCAGTTTTAATAATGTACTGGGTTTTTTTTAATTTCACTTGCAGTAATGTTTGTACTACTGATATGCAAATCCATCACCAACAGAAGCACCATCAAAACCAGTTAACTCATGAGACTAGGAGGTGCTGTTGAAAATGTCACATCTAACAGGACAGTTACAGAAAGAAATAGTTATAAAAGATGTTAGCATGAATTACACTAAGAAAGACATGTAGGATTGTTATCTTTGCTGTCTGAGAAATACTCACTTTCAATTTAGAAAACACCTTTGCTCAAAACTGCACATTGTTGTGTCATTCTGTTGATGATTATATATATATAAATTAAAAGGAAGAAGAAAAACCTTTTTATCCCATCCTTTACTATCATGGAATCTCTGTTTTTATGGACTAGAGTGTTTATTAAAGACTGTTCCAAAATGTTATTTGCAACTCTCACTTTTGATGTGTAAGCAGAAATTATTTCAACAGATTAATTATGAATGTACAGGTTCATTTATAATAAATGTCCAGATTTCACTCTGATTGTTGCCATGATGTTACTGTGCCACTCAATACTGGTCTTACAGCTCTTTCAGAATCAATACCAGTGTCATTGATTTGGCCTCTCAATGTTTAAGTGATTTTTAGAGATGCCAACAGAAACATATTTCAATTTCTAATCCATTCAGCAGTTTCTATTTCACTTAAACTCAGGGTTTTTTTCACATTGATGACATGCACATCTCTACATATCTCTAAGGTTTTTTGGAAGTAATAACCCAGCTATGATGTACACTTTATGGATGACTACAGGCTATAATTTAAATTTTAGCTGTTTGCTTCAGAACCTGTATTTCCTTCAACTCGTGTTACTAAATATAATGAACTCAAAAGCAAGCACAGAATATCAAATGCAATCCTTCCTATTCTCAAAAAGTGGGAATTCACATCAGAATTGCATGTGATAAAAAGCAAACAAACAAACAGAAATCATGCTAGCCAGTATAGCCACTAAACTGCTGGTGTGTTTTGTAATAATGAATGAGCTGTCAACTCCAAAGTAAAAAAAAAAATGGTAGTGAGATCCTGGGATATTTGAAGGCTGGCGATGAAAATCAGATAAGAAAAATATCTAACATGCTTCCTTTTATAATTAGAAAGTATCTGAAGAAACTGACAGGAAATAAATTCTATCACTCAGCCATTTAAATAGAGGAGGAACAGTATGATGCAACAGCCAGTAACACTCTGCAATCTTGCCAATTTAACCAGCCACAGCTATTTGTGTTGTCAGTGCCATCACATGGGGAACCAGAGCACAAGGCAGTGGCAATTGCATAGAGTCACTCATTAGTGATAATGAACTTGAGCAAAAAAAAGGAAATATGTAGTGGTTTTGCCTTGGAATTCTCACACTGTTCAGTGTGCAATGGAATGTGCTCAAAATGTTGCTCTCTTCATCACAAGAGTAGCAAGCAATCAATCTGTAAATATATTTCATTAGTGCTGCCTTTTCATGCTGCCACCCATTGGCATTGCAAAGGGAAGGATTCACAGAATCACAGACTGTCAGGGGTTTGAAGGGACCTAGAAGATCATCTAGTCCAACCCCCCTGCCTGAGCAGGATCACCTAGACCAAGTCA
>JAOEGS010009826.1:0-13245 GCA_025447755.1 Corythornis vintsioides | reverse complement strand
CCTTCTCTGCAGGCTCCACCAGCCCAGCTCCCTCAGCTGCTCCTCCCCACACTCCTGCTCCAGACCCTTCCCCAGCTGCCTGATTTGAGGTTGAAACTCAGGAAATCCTGGATTCTATAGGATGCCCTCCCACCCTTGCTGTATCCCAGTCACATCCCTGCAGCGTGGAGATGCTGCATCCCCTTGGGAGGTCAAAATCCAGCCATAGCTCCACATCATGGGGGTGCTGAGCACAGAGTCAGGCAGAGCACTTCAGTCCTCCAGCTCCTCATTTTGTTTTCAACACAACCAATTGTAGATGAACACAAGAGATTGTGGTGGACTCATCATTTTGCAGAGTGCCCAGAGGAACTGAGTTCCAGCTGTGCTAGATCTTAGTGGCTTGGAGTGGGACTTGGTGGAGTGAGCAGCCCAAGAAGAGTGACTTTAAAGGGAATCCACTCACTTTCTTTTTCTTTTCTGTGTGCAGGGTGATCGAGGACCTCTGGGACCCAAGGGAGAACGAGTAAGATGCCAGATGCTGACTTCTGGGGTAAAAGGTTTTCAGGATTTTCTTGTGAACAGATGGACAGTTATTGAAATGAGTCACTGATCCTACAAGGTAGAGGCATAAATGATGTCTGAGGTCTGGGTGGTTTTCTAGGGTTCCATGTGCTGAGTGTAGCCCACCCAGCGTGGAGTGCAGGGGGAAACTCCCAGCTGCAAATGCCTTTCACTGAACTCTAAATCCTGCTTTTGATTCCTGGTGTTGTGTGCACTGAAATCTTCAGGATTTGAGTCTCAGGGCATCACTGAACTTCTCTATGTCCCTGCTTGGGCATCTGTCCAACCCCAGGGTGAAGATGTTTTTCCTTCTGTCTAACAGGAGTTTCCCTTGTTTGCAACTTGTCCCTTCACTCTGTACCTCTGAGAAGAGCCTGGATCCATCCCCTCTGCATTGCCCACCTGTGCAGATAGTCACATAGATGCCCCTCTCCTTCCTCAGGGATCTCCCCCAGTTTCAATCCACTCTGTCAATGCACACTGGACACTCCTCTCCAGGTTGAGCTTGTGTGACAGCTTTGACAGGACCCCACAAAACAACCCCCCCTCCAAAAAAAAAGTCACTTTTGGCAACTGTTTGCTGGGGCACAAAAAAACCTCCTCCTGTGATTTAAGAGAGGAAGGAAATTTGCACTGATTTAGAGATATAACCAGCTCACCCCAATCTTCAAGAGCCCGAGCTGGCTCGGAGCAGGTAATGTGAAAATAATTCCCCGAGTGCTTCAGGAAAAAGCAGAGAAAAACTCTGAACTTGTGCCCAGTGTTTTGTTAACTTCCTTTCCTGGCTGAAATGGCTTGTTAGAAAATGAGGTTTCGAAACCTTCTACGTGAGGACTCTGCCTTTGAGTCAGGCTGTCTGAAATGATTACAGCCCATTTGTCTCTGAGGAAGCTGCTTTCAAAGGGAACTGGCTCCAGAGACAAATCAATTCTTAATCTGCCTCGTGAACAGGCCCCTGAACACTTTCCAAGCTGAAGGAATGCCTAATGCCTTTTCCAAAGAATACCTTAATAAAACATAAGGTGGAGTGGGAGATAACCAGGAGTGAGGAGTGTAGGGGGGGTGGGGGTGGAATAATCAGTCTGAGTTTGTTCCACTTGGCTGCAGCTTAAATTTCTTTCTCATTCTCCCTTGATCAATAGAGGAGTAACAGAGTGAATCCAGGATTTGTGCTGGGTATTGGATTAAACTAAAGGTTCTTTATTCTCCCTTTTGTTCCTAAAATTGATTGAGCCCTGTTCTGTCCCTCCAGAGCAGGGAAACTTAATACACTCCTTTATACAAAGCCAGAATTTGATCAGGATCTTAGTGATGGTGAGGGCTGGATAAACTGCAAAAGACTGTCAAAGTTTGGGGAACACTGATCAACAGGTGGATGGTAAAACTCTCAGAGCCCCATCCAGCCTGGCCTTGAGCACTGCCAGGGATGGAGCATCCACAGCTTCCCTGGGCAGCCTGTGCCAGGGTCTCAGCACCCTCAGAGTGAAGAACTTCTTCCTAATGTCCAATATAAATCTCCTCTGCTATTGCTAAAACCAATGCCCCTTGTCTTGTCACTACATGACCTTATAAAAAGTCCCTCTCCATCTTTCCTGGAGGCCTCCTTCAGGCACTGGAATGTCCCTCCTCAGCTGCTGAGCTGATAAATAGACTTGGCATGGATGTGCCCATGGGGTTCCTTGCCTGTAGCTGCTGGCTCTCTCAGGGTGGCAGTTTGGGGGGGGTATGACCTTCCAAAAACTACCCCTGAGGTACCCCAAGTGCCACTCCCCCCCCTTGGCTCCAGCTCTGTGTCCATAACTCAGGACATCAGTGGACCCACTGCCCATGGCCAGCTTCCATGTATGAGAAGAGATGGAAAACTTGACACCCTGAGTGACAGGCAGTGATGAAGCCTCCAAGCCACCATGCCAGATATGAACCTGTCCCACCACCAACCTCAGATCAGGAGTGGAACCTCAGGACCATGCTGTGCACAGCTCCATTTCCAGCCATGACATCTAGACTGGGGTAACACCAGTGGGTCCTGACACTTTTTGGAGCAAGAGGTCACCACCAAACCTCAGGACTTCTTTTCTCTGCACGTTCATCATCCAGCTTTTAGTGAAGGGTGACCAACCTCCACCATTTGTGATGTGCTGTGGAGCACATGGACCACAGCCTGGGACGTGCTTGCCTTCATTGCACGTTGTGTTCATCACCTCTTTGCCCATCACAGCAAGTGCAGGTCCATCCAGTGGGACCCAGGAGCTCACTTCTCTGTGTCTCCTTTCTCTAGGGTGAGCCAATGACTGCTTTTGGACCCCAGGGCTATAAAGGCAGCAAAGGAGATCCCGTGAGTTTGACTCTTCTTGACTTTTGAAGCTGTCCCCTCCCCAGTGCTGGTGGCATCATCACCCACCCAGCACAGCTGGGAACCAGCAGTTTTGTCCAGAGCCAGTGACTGAGAGCTGGGTCCTGCCCAGAGAGAGGCACAATCCACTGATTTCTCTCTTCCCTTTCAGGGTGAACAGGGCCTGCCAGGTTTTGATGGAGACAAAGGAGAGAAGGGAGAGGATGGGCCTGTGGGAGAGAAGGTATGGAGCTCCTGATGACACGGAGAGGGGCAGCAGAAGGTGACTGGGTGGGTGAGGAAGGGACTGATATCTCAGCACCTTCCCTTCCCACGTGGCTGCTTGAAAACACTTACCCAGCCCTCACCATAGGAAGGGAGAGAAGGATGCTGGGCTGGGGCTTGGGAACAAGGTGCATGTCCAGTTTAGCAGGTGTCAGTTTTGGGACCAGGTCTAGAGTGCAGGGAAAAGTAACCCTTCAATTTCTGCAGCACTGCAAGGGTCCCACACCTCCCTCTCCCTCCAAGAGGTGACCACGCTGCTTGAAACCCTGCAGCTCTCATGACACCCTTGTTAAGGCTGCTCTGTCTCCTCTGTTCCCATTCTTTACTCAGAGCTGTCCCCTGTGGGGTGGCAGAGAGAGTCATCAGCTCCTCTGTCTTGCTTTTGCTGTTTGAGGGCACCCTGTGGAGGTCTTGGGGCTCAACCCATCACCACTGTGCTGGGAGGAACCACGTCACTCTCCCACTCTGGGGCTGAGTCACAGATGAAATCTCCATGTACTAATCATACCTATTTTCATATTACATTCATGCTTTCCATGCTCCACAAAGTCCTACCCAGGACAGGGACTCTGCTGAATAAAGTGTCTACCACAGCAACACCCCAGGCTGAGCTAGACACCCAGCTCTTGGTATTTCCCCTGGGGACCTGGAAAATCAGTGGAATTCAGGGTGGGAATGGCCTGACCCAGTGTGAGCAGCTGTGAAGAGACACATCATGTCCTTACCACAGCTGGTTGCCCTGTCCCCACTGCCTGTAAAAACACCTGTGGAGATGCTCCCATGGGTGGTACCTGATGTTCTAAGTCAGATGAAAGCCCAACCATGACATCTGCTTTCTAAAAATACATCATCTGTATCTCCTGAACCAAGAACAGCTCCTGGCCAAACAGCTGTCTTTGAATGCCCCACAGCAGCATCTCCACCATCAGCCAGTCCAGCAGGGGCTTGTTCTTGAGTGTTTGCAAGGAGGCAGCTCATCCAGAGGCTTGGAGACCCCTTCCTGCTTGGTTTTCTTCAGTGCCCATCCCTGGGCACCAACTGAGGCCAGTTCACTGAGGTTTCTTCCAAGCCTTTCTGCAGCTGGTGGCTGCCACAGAGCCCTGTGGGCTCCCTGGGGCTGAGGGCTGCTAGAGAAATGATGCTTTTTGTCATCCTTTCTGCCATCCCCACGGCTTCTTCTGCTGGGGGAAGTGTCACTTCAAGGGCAGGAGGTGCTCAAAACATCTTTAACAAAGATTTTTAACTTCTAGGGAGTCAAAGGTGAAGCTGGCTCCAAGGGAGTGATGGGGCTCTTTGGAACAAGAGGACCAGTGGGACAGAAGGTGAGTACAGTGAATGCCTCTGTTAACCCACCCCCTGCAAGAACTGCTGTGCAAAACCCCATCCCAGTTTCCTCACAGAATAGAATTTTACACTAAGAGAGTTGGGGGTGTTCAGCCTGGAGAGGAGAAGGCTCCAGGGAGACTTTCTGGTGGTCTTCTGGTATCTGAAGGGGGCTACAAGAAAGCTGGGGAGGGGCTTTAGAAGAGTTTATAGTGACAGGATGAGGGGTGATGGCTTCAAACTGGAAGAAGGGAGATTTACAATAGAAATTAGGAGGAAGTTCCTCACTCTGAGGGTTTTGAGACACTGGAATGGGTTGCCCAGCATTTCTCCATCCCTGGCAGTGCTCAAGCCCAGGCTGGATGGGGCTCTGAGCACCCTGCTCCAGTGGGAGGTGTCCCTGCCATGGCAGGGGGTTGGAATGAGATGATTTTAAGGTCCCTTCCAACCATTCTGTGATTCCATGATTCCCTCTCCAAATATACTGATTAAAATGGGCTACCAGAGAGCAGAAGTAGCTGCAACTTTTCCAGCAGACCCCTAAAGATCTCTCCCACTTGGTAAAGCAGCAGAGGGCTCTGTGAACTGCTGTCCCATTCATCTGCCCAGCTGAGATGTTTGGGGTGTCCCCTCCAGCTGCTGTTCCAGAGGGATCCCCAAGGTTCCCCTGCTCTCCCACAGCAACCCCTGTTTCTGGAGGCAATGCAGCTCTTCACCACAGTAACCCCTCACCTCTTTCCTTGCAGGGGGACCCAGGAGAAGCAGGCTTGCCAGGCTCTGCTGTGAGTTGGAGAATGTTTCCCTGCCTTTGCAAGTCCTGAGCATGGAATTGGGCTGGCACTGCTGGTCATCCTCTCCCCACAGCAGTGTGGAGGGGCTCACAGGGTGGGATGAGGTGGTGCAGGCTCAGGGCTGCTCCACAAAACCAAAAAGCATTTGCTGGAAAACCAGCTGTGGGCTGAAGGGACCCCAACCAGAGGGTTGTCTTTATAGAGTGTTGTGTTTTGGATTATGGAACACATGGAATATGCATTTGGAACCCCCTGCAGTGTTGGGTCCAGCTCTGGAGTCCTCAGCTCTAGTTGCAGATGCCCCTGCTCAGTGCAGGGGGGTTGGACCAGATGACCTTGAAAAGTCCCTTCCCACCCAAACCAGGCTGGGATTCTGTGAACAGATGATGGTTCATGTTCAAATGGTTTAAACATTGTGACTATTGGCTGCACATCACCTGGGAAATGTGTATATCCTTAGGAGCCTGCTCTGTAAGTGACTCTTCTTGGTGTTCAGTGGGTAGATATTGCTGATAGAAGGAAAAGAGTTATTCTGGAGGACCCAGGTAGTCTATGAGTTCACTGTTTCCTGACAAATTGCAATTGGGCAAAAAAAAAAAATAGAAAAAGAAAAGCAATTTTGGTTTGCATAAGTATTTCAATGCCTTTAAACTTCCCCATTTCACCTGGAAGAAATCCCAAGTGAAAAGAAGTGGTCTCTAAGGTTGTCCAACATGAAAGAAAAAGTCCTGGATGATTTCATCTGGGAAAGGAGGGAAGGGAACACCAAAAGGTGACTTGGACTCTCCCTTGGGTCATGGAAACAGGGAGTGTGTTCAATTATTTTATTGCAATAAGATCTGTTTTCTTAACCTGTTCCCCAGTGATGGCTCTTTGGGTGTCGAGTGGGTGATTTTCAGCAGCCATCTGTTGTTGTGAAGGTTCCTCTGCTGTTCAGCTGCCCATTGGCTCCTGGGCTCAGCTGGGTAACTATTTACAAGCCCATAACCCAGACTGGAAATGGCTCCCTGAGGAGGTGACCCTTCATTCAATTAAGTGTTTCAACAACTGCCTGATTGTAAACGACCTTCTGAGCACTTTGCTGAAGTGATGAGGCTGCAACTGCTCTGAGGCCTCAGCATCTGGGATCATCTCACAAGGGAATTCTTGGAATTCCTCTGCAGTGAACACCTGAACCCATAGGTGACAACCAGCAGCAGTGCAGGAGTAGAGAGAAGACCTGTGGAGGCTGCACCTGCAATCCTGGGGTCAGTTGTGGGCCCCTCCCTCCCAGCAGGACATGGAGGGGCTGGGGAAGGGTCTGGAGCAGGAGTGTGGGGAGGAGCAGCTGAGGGAGCTGGGCTGGTGGAGCCTGCAGAGAAGGAGGCTCGGGGGAGACCTTCTGGCTCTGGCAGCCCCTGTGAGCCCTGGAGGGGTTTCCAAGCCCCCCCTGGAGCTGTGGTGCTGAGGGCCATGGGGCAGTGGTGCCCTGGCACTGCTGGGTTCATGGTCAGACTTGGTGATCTGAAAGAACTTTTCCCACTTTGCTGTTAGCACCTAGAGGGACCATCCCATGTTACAGTTAGCTACCAGAAAGTGGCTATTTTGTCACTATCCAAGAGAACCAAAGTCATCTTTCTTCTGGGGCTCTGCTGGGCAGGTTGGTATTATCTGTGCTGTGCTGGGAGCTAGGCTGAGATAATGGAGCTCGGTGTTGGTCCTTCATTGAATTTGTGAGATTGCAGAAGTCAGCTGGGAGCTGGAGCCTCGTTGGGCAGCTGTGATATATGACATCCTGGGTGCAATCCATCTGAGCTCAGCTGGTTGCTCTCTTCACTTTCCAAGCCCTGCTTCAGCTTGTTTTCCTAGCAGCTTTAGGGTGCTCTCAGAGCATGAGGCACAGCATCTGTTTCACATACTGGTGGTAGGATGCAACATCCTGATGTGGCTGCTTCTTCACTAACCCAGCTCTCACTTTCTCTTCTAAGTGCTCACAGATATTTGGATTATTTTTTCCCTCAGTTATTCTGGAGAGGTAGACTAGGCTGTCTCATGGATCATCCCCAAGTCTTCTTTTTCCAGGGTCTATAATTACCTGAAGAGAAACCAAGTGAGAGCAAGGCAGGGGATTCTGGTTAACACTGAGACAGTCTGATGTTAAATACAACCAGTCCATATTGACTTTATCACAGATAAGAGCATAAGAGCTCTTGATACAGAGAAGAATGGCTGGTAGACAACTCTGAAGAGGTACTGACAAGAAATCCCTTCCTCCCTCCATCATCTGCATGGGGAATGAGGTCCATTCCTATGGCCTTTTGAGCACTGGGCCATTTCAGGCCAGAGAAGAGGAAAGATGATGTGTGGGGGTCTGCCCTGGGCTTGACAAGAGGTGTCCCTGGCCACCCAGAGTCCAAAAAAGCCACCTCCTATGGAGTTCTTGCCACATGCAGGTCTGACCACACCTGGGAATCTCTGCCTAGGGCTCCTCGGAGTCTTTGCAGCAGGGTATCAGGCTGAGCCATCTCTGAGGGGGTGAGGACCAGCAGCCACACCAAGAGAGGTTTGTTTTGGGAAGGATGCTCAGGATTGCAGCAAACAGCCGTGGGTGGGACAGTCTAGACAAAAGACACAGCAGGGAAGGGCTAAAAACATCTACTCCCAGCTACTTCACAGGCATCATCCCATCAAATATTGAACAGGGAAGCCCAGGAGGTGGGAAACCTTTCAGCAGAAGCTGCAGCCTCCACCATGGTTTGGAAATGCCCCTTGGATTTGTGATCAAAGGGATGGATCCTTTCCACTGGGGTGGTGTTTCTGCTGGTGGGTTTCACCCTCTCCCAGGGTCAGGCAGCTAATTCCAGTGGAAATTGGGATGGAAATGATGAGCCTGAAGACGAGGCAGGCTCCTCCCTGGCTCCAAGCCAAAGCTTCACCAGAGTTTGTGCCTGGAAGCAAAGATCCCATCTCTGCGTCACAGCCAGGCTGGGGACTTATGACTAAGCCTCTGCCTTAAGGTGCCTTCGTGGTACCTGGTGTCTTTGCAGTTCAGTGAAGCCTGTTCCAGCAAGGCTTTAATAACAGCACCAAATAGCCAGAGCCATTTCCAGTACTGCACCAGTAATTGCCTTTAAACTGCTATTTGACTGGCTTTTATTGCCCGGCCTTTATTTGCCTGCTGATGTAAATCTGAGAGAACACATTTCCATTCTGCTCCTTTCCCCTCCCTAGAGCTCAAACATTTTTTCTCTTCCTCTCTCTTTCTTTTCTAATTTTTTTTTTTTTTTTTTTTTTATCTCCTGTCCCATCTTTTTCTTGGCCTGGGTGCAGAAAAATTCACCTCTCTGACCTGTTTCCCTCCCCAGATGACACAGGGACAAGCCCCATGGCAGCACTTCATCCCTGGATGTGTCCAAGCCCAGGCTGGATGGGGCTCTGAGCACCCTGCTCTGGTGGGAGGTGTCCCTGCCCATGGCAGTGGGCTAAGAATGAGATGATCTTTCAAATCCCAAACTGTTCCATGATTCTACCATAACTGGGACATCTCTTAACTAGTGTCATGTTCCTTCAGGGTCAGGCAATGCTGAAGAACAAGATGTTTCACCCATCCTCTTGGCTGCAAGTGTGTAAATCCCCAGCCAGGAGCATCTGCATCCTATTGACAGCTAGCTCAGAAATGCCAGGCACTTGACACCTGGGTTTGTGAGATTTAACCATCAAACCAACAGGTTTATTACCCTCCAAGCAAGCAATCTGTTCTAGCAAACAAACTCTAGTTAGCTGGGGGTTTATGGACCATTTACTCCCTCAGGTGGAACTTTCTATTGATCGTGTCAATAGTCACCAGTAAATGAAGAACTTGCACAAGATGTTTGTGACTGTAGTGCTTGAGGAAAGTGGATTTTACCTGACCCAGCCATGACCTACAGAGCCATGAACCTGGGTGGTTTTCAATTGCTCCTCTTACACTCTCCTTCCCACCCCTACCATGCTGGGATGCTGTGGCTGTGTGAATATGAATCTGGGGCTCTTCCTATTGAGTTTCCACCCTGATGACCATCCTTGGTCACCTTCCCTTCAAGAGCTGACACAGAAGTTAATTTTTCTTCGCATCCTGACAGGGCACAGCAGGTCTCAGTGGGAAGGATGGAACCAAGGGAGCCAAAGGTGACAGAGGTCTCCAGGGGCAGAAGGGGAGGCCGGTGAGTAGTGAGAAAAGATGTGATTTATTTGGCAGGTAGAAAGAGGCTCCTTGTCTTTCTTGACACCAGGTTCATATCTCATCCCCCCATACCCTACATGCCTCATTGCTGGAGTCATGTTCTTGCTCAGGGTGTCTTTCCAAAAGTGATGAAATCACCCCCTGAACCTCCTGGAGAGGTCTCTAACACACATCCTGGCCTGTTTTTTATGAGGAGATAGAAGGTGATGCTATCACCAGAGCTGCATTCTCCACCTTTCAGGCAGTGCATGATATCTTTGTGTTTTGGTTGTTTTGTTTAGGGAGAGAAAGGTGATTCTGGGACCACTGGTGACATTGGGCAGAAAGGAATAAAGGTAGGAGATGAGTGAGATCCTGTGAAATCTCCTTCTGTGGAGATACTGTCTAAACATGATGATGATCAACCAGCTTTAGACTGCTCTGTTTGACCCGGGGAGTTGGACAAGATGCCTTCCAGAGCTCCCTGCCAAGCTCATCATTCCATGATTCTGTGAAACAGAATCATACAGTTTTGGGTAGGAAGGAACCTTCTCCTCTGCAGGCTGAACCACCCCAGCTCTCCCAGTCTATCCCAGCAGAGGGGTCCAGCCCTCCCAGCATTGCTGGGGCTCCTCTGGCCCTGCTCCAGCAGCTCCCTGGCTCTGCCGGGGACTCCAGAGCTGCCCCAGCCCTGCAGGGGGGTCTCCCCTGGGAGCAGAGGGGCAGGATTCCCCCCTCCCCTGCTGCCCACACTGCTGGGGTGCAGCCCAGGGTGCCAGTGGCCAGGGCTCAGCTCCAGCTCCTCCCCCCCCCCCCCAGCACCCCCAGCTCCTTCTCCCCAGGGCTCTCTCCAGCCCTCAGTCTTCTCCATCACAACCCAATCCAAGCTTAGGACAAGCAGAGAAGCCTGCTCAGGCTCCAGGCTGAAGTGAGGTCGATGGGGTAGGATGATGCCAGCAAGGGAGGTCCTTGGCACACAGAGTTCCTCTCTCCTGCCCTCACCCTGATCTAACATCACCACCCTTGAGCTGCTCTCTCCCCAGGGTTTACGAGGCTTCCCAGGACGCATTGGTGCTTACGGAGTCAAAGGCATCAAGGTGAGCTCAGCCCAGCTCTGTCCTGCTCTAGATCCCTCTCTGTTCCCCACTGGATGGCACCAGGCATGAAGAAACCACCCTAACTCTGCCACATGTCCCTCTTGGTAGCAGCCATGGCCAAGCAGAGCAGGGAAAGCACAGATGGGGAGGTTCTAAGTGATAATCTGGGGTAAAAAAGCCTAACAGCTCCTGCCCAAATCCCCTCCTGGTCAGTGGCTTAGCAACTGCCTGGATTTACTTCACAATTACTGCTGGGCACATCACTCCAGGTTGTCAGCACCATTAGTCCTTCCTCTGTAAACAGGGCTAATGACTCTTAATGGTCCTTTTAGGAAGGGTTTTGAGAAGCTTGATAAGAAGTAAGGGAGCCGTTGATAGCTGAGCCAATGGGATGTGGTGGTGGTATTATTATTGTTGTTGTTGTTGTTATTAATATTTTCCTTTATCAACCTGGGCCTGTTGGGTAAATGAAGCAATGTTCAGTGAACTGCCCACCTGCTTTCATGTAGGTGGCCTTGGAGTCAGGCCAGTCTAAAATTTATCCTGCTCTGAAGTTATGCTTTGACTTTCTTGAGTGTCATTATGTTGCCCCCTCAAGTGCCACCTACTTTTGCCTTTTTGGACCCAGTTTTCCCAAAGTTTTAGGGATTTGGGGTTTGGTTTTTGTGCTTACAATCCACTGCTTCTTGTTCATCCACAGGGAGAAATTGGCAGTCCTGGAAAACCAGGGGTCCCAGGATCAGATGGACCATATGGACCAAAGGTATGTGCATGATGCACCTGCATACAAGGGAGAGCTCTGCAGATGCTGCAAATCCACCTCTGCAATGTGTTTATTTCTTTCCAAGGGCACAAGTGGGGTTATTCTGTATCTGTTCCTAAAAACCAGCATAGATCTGGGTGAAGATGCTTGGACACTGGGATGGGGACCACTGGCTTCATCCACTCCAGCCCTGATGCTCCACAAACTCACCCATGCCAAGCAATGGAGCTTTTTAAATGAGATTGATTTCAGTCTCCTGCAGTCAAACTCCATAAATAATATGGTAACCTGAAGAAAAACAGGTTAATTCAGCAAATTACAACCTTACCATGTCCACACTGGTCATGATTTTATCTTGGCTCCTTCCAGGGTGAACAGGGAAAATCGGGGGACGATGGTGCCTTGGGGATTCCTGGGGAGAAAGGAGAAAAGGTTTGTACTCTTCAGACTGTGTCAAGCTGCCATTTGTAAGAGAAGAAATCCCACATCCATCAGGTGGAGTTAACAAAATTACACACTTTCTTCATCAGAGGTACCCTTTCAAGTGGGCAAATGTCAACTGTCTGGAGTGTTAGGGCTGGAGTTGGAGCTGGAAAGGGCAAGAGAGAGAGTTCTCCTGAAATTCACCCTCTGTTGATGTACAAAACCTGAAAGGACAGGTCTAAAATTTGTACCTTTCCATAAAGGTGGGAGGAAAAAAAGGGGATTTCAGTTAAAACAGTAAGTGTTTTGGAAAGAAAACCACATGATAATCCCAACAGCCTCCATGGAGTCTTTTGGCATTTTCCAGCCCCTGATGCCCTTCTTGTTTCATCTGCACCATCTGATCTCCAGCAGATTTGGGATCTTAAAGAGTTCCTTGCTTTTATTGATGACCAACTCCTCTCCTGGTCCTCACCCCCTGCTGGTCTCTGAGACAAACACTAAGGTTTCTTTTGCCAGGCAACACCTCAGGCTCACTAAGCCTCTGAGCTGCAAATGGTTGGAGGCTGGGAGATTGGGTAATATCCCCCCTTCCCTCTCCTGTTCTTCTCTCCCACAAACATCTGCTTTCAGCCACTGCTGAAGGGTGGGCATTGGGCTGACTGGAGGTCTTTCCTTCTGCTGTGGTTAATGGGAGCCTTTTCTGTTCACAGCAGCTCCAGGAGGAAGCTCAGTGGTGCAGATAAGTAGAAAATCTTGGGAACTTCCTTTCTCCTCCTCAGGAATCATTGGGTTTTTTTCCAGGGTTACAGACTGAGGGACTCCACTTAGATCTAGAGGGAAAGTTGGGCATTAGAAATTCTTGGCATTGTCCCAGAGTGTCCATGTCACCAAGCAGTGAGGTGCTCTCTGGATAAGTAAAGGTGGAGAGCAAAGCTCAAGTGATCTCCACCATCCTACTGATGCTTTGTTAATAGCACAACAGCAGACAAAGCAGAAGGTCAATGGTCTCCCCTCATTGCCAATGCCATGAAAGTATTTGGGTAAGGTCTGACTGGCTGATCTCTAAACTCATCTCTGCTTCAACTGCTCTCAGGGGGCCAAGGGGGTTCCTGGCTTGGGAGGCTTCAAAGGACAAATAGGATGGCCTGGGAAGACTGGAGTTGCTGGACCAGAAGGACCTCAAGGGCCACAGGGTGAACCAGGACCTCAGGTGAGCAGCAAGTGGCCTGTAGCATGTGCTGAACCCTGGGGAGATCCACATCTTGCAGCACCCCAGCTGTGTCCCCACATGTCACCACACATCTCCCCAGCTCCTTAGAAGCTGCCACCTGAGATGCCCCACGTTGAGATGGCTGCAAAGCCTGCTGTTTTCCTCTGGGATCTTGCTCAGCTTGGTCAAACTGCAACCCAGGAGGTTTCATCCAAAACTTCTTTGTTGTGAGGGTGTCAGAGCCTGTGCCAGGCTGCCCAGAGAGGCTGTGGAGTCTCCTGCTCTGGAGAGATCC
>JAOEGS010009825.1:34321-61574 GCA_025447755.1 Corythornis vintsioides | reverse complement strand
GAGCCGGGACGAGCCGTGCCGGGACGAGCCGAGCCGAGCTGAGCCGAGCCGAGCTGAGCCCAGCGGAGCTGAGCCGAGCTGAGCTGCGTCCGGTCTCAGCGCGGCCACCGCCATGTCCCGGGCGCGGATGCGCGGCCACGAGGAGGGTCCGGCCGTGGGGCAGGGTCCGGCCGTGGGGCAGGGACCGCAGCGGACGGGCTCGGAGGACAACCTGTATCTGGCCGTGCTGCGGGCCTCGGAGGGCAGGAAAGGTACCGGGGGCACCCGCGGGGCCGTGTGGGGAGGGGGTTGGACCCTGCATCTCGCCATGGGGCGGACCCGCAGCTGGGGCTGTGCCCTCCGGGTCAGGCTGTGTGGCAGAGCCCCCGGCTGGGGCGGTGTCCACAGGGTAGTGTATGGGGCAGGGCAGTGTATGGGGCAGAGCCCCAGGCTGGGGCGGTGTCTGCAGGGCAGTGTATGGGGCAGACCCCCCTCCTGGGTCTCTGTGCCCCGTGCATTGTATGGGGCAGAGCCCCCTGCTGGGTCTCTGTGCCCCGGGCATTATATGGGGCAGACTCCCACCCTGGGTCTCTGTGCCCTGGACAGTCTGTGGGGCAGACCCCCCTGCTGGGGCGGTGTCTCCAGGGCATTGTATGGGGCAGACCCCCACAGGGGGTCTCTGTGCCCCGGGAAGTCTGTGGGGCAGCACCCCATACTGGGGCTGGAGCTGGTTATTGACCCCCGCCAAAGCCTGGCTGCTCAGTGGGGCGCAGGGTCCCCCATTGCCAGGCTGCCCGTGGTGCCCCTCCCAGCGATGCCAGTGCCGGGCGCGGCCGCTGCCTCTCAGCCCCGCTTGCCGCGGGTGTGAGCGCTTCCTGCCGCGCCCAGCCTGGCACGGCCACGGTGTCCGCATGGCCATGGCATCGGCATGGCCACGGCACTGGCATGGCCACGGCACTGGCATGACCATGGCCGAGGCCTGATGCTCTGGCTGCTGCCGAGGTGCTGCCGGGGTGCAGGGCGTGGCACCACTCCCCCCTTAGCACCCACGTACCCGCCGGTGCCCCATGTTTCCTTCCTCCTGTGCCATTGCCACGCCCCGGCTGAGCCACTGAGGTACCCACGGGCGCTCAAAGGGATGCCGGGTGGGCAAGACCCAGCACGATCCGTCCGGGTGAGGCCTGGCACGCGCCATCCCAGCTCCGCCGGATCGCCACGGCGTGGACGGGGGGTGGGTGTTGTGGCTGTGGGGCCGCTGGCATCGCCCACATGCCCAGGATGCCACCAGACCTGCCTGGTCACCGGACAGAGTCCAGCGCTGCCCATGCTGGTGTCACTGGGGTGTGTCAGCGGTGGGTGCTGGTTATTGGCCACACCAGGTGCTGGGTGCTGGGCCCAGCCCCGGGCGTCGCCAGCCCCAGGCGGTGAGGCAGCGGGCGAGGGAGTGCCCGTGAGTCACGGCCCCGCGGGGACACCCGTCCCACTCCTGCCCGCTCCTGCCCGCGCCTGCCAGCACCAGCACCCTGCCTGCACCCAGGGCAGCGTCTGTGCCCTGCGGCTCGTGCGGCTGTGCCGGGGCTGTGCCAACCCCTGTGGGTTCCTCCTGATGCCGTACTGGTCCCACCGGTGCTCTGAACCCAGCGCTGGTGGCTGTGCTGGGGCAGCTGCCCCACGAGCTCCTCCTGATCCCAGACTGGTCCCGCTCGGGGCGAAGGTGCTGCCCCTGCGCCTGTGCTGGGGCCCTGCCAGGTCAGGCTCCGTGTGCCCGCATCGGTGCCGACACCCCACAGGGTCATCCAGTGCCAGCCATGTCCTGCTCGGGGTGTCACTGGGCTGAGGGCTCCGGGCAGGACCGAGCACCCCCAGCAATGATTGGTGCCAGCGGTGCCAGGGCTGCACTTGTGGCACGCAGGGAGTGGTCCCCATTTGCCGCTTCCCTCTGCCCGTGACTCACCCTCATCAATGCCCCCAGCAGTTCTTGGCTTATGGCTGCTTCCTCTGCCGACTGTGCCATGCAGTGCTGTGCCATGGTGAGGCCCAGTTTGTGCCAGCAGTGCTGTGCCCCTCTCACTGTGCCCTCTGTTCTCTTGCAGATGAGCGAGACCGTGTCCAGAAGAAAACCTTCACCAAATGGGTCAACAAGCACCTTATCAAGGTACGGTGCGTGCCACGTCCCGCTGAGCCCCGTCCAGGCTGTGCCAGCTGTGCCAGCAGTGCCACCCACCACTGGAGCATCAGGCCAGGCCAGGGGCTGCCTTACCAGCTCCAGGAAGGGATGGTGCCCACTCCTGGCACAATGGGACCTTCTGGGGACTTTTTCCCAGCTTTGATGCCTGGTGGCTTTGCCAGGCTCCTTGTCCTAGCACTGCTGCGGTGTCCTTTGGAGGTGCCAAAGCCCTGGTAGTGCCCCCCTGCCCCCTCCTGGTCTCTCATCTCTATCCCTTCATGTCCCAATGCCACCCTTGCCACGTCCCTGGCTGAGCCATGGCCTCACCAGCGTGCCAGTGCCAGTCCCCAGGACCCTTCCTCAGTGCTGGGCACACATCAATACCCCTCCTGGCCCCTGCATTCCAACGTGTCCCCACACCCTGGGGTCCCCTTGTCATGGCACCGGTGCTGCTGTGGGGTGCTGGTGCTCGGGGCGGGTGCTGGTGCCACCTCCCCCTGCTCCTGTCCTCTCCTAACTGCTCTCTTCTCTCTGCCTCTCCTGGCGCAGCACTGGCGAGCAGAGGTAGGTCTGTCCTTCTCCGCCTGTGCCCATTTCTCATGCTTCCCCCTTGCCCCCACTGCTGATGTGGTGGGCACCGGGTCCATCCCTGGCGTGGTGGGCATTGAGTCCAAACCCCATGTCCACCAGCATGGTGGGTACTGGGCCCAGCCTCTGACATGGTGGCACTGGGTCTGACCCTCAGCATGGTGTGTACTGGGTCCAGCCACTGGCACAGTGGGCAATGGGAGTGACCCCCAGCATGGTGTGTACTGGGTCCAGCCACTGGCATGGAAGGCACTGGGTCTGACTCCCAGCGTGGTGGGTAGTGGGTCTAGCAACTAGCATGGTGGGCACCAGATCTATGCTGGATCCTGGCACCTGGCTGAGCAATGCCAGTCCATGGCTGGCACGGGGGGACGTTGGTGGCACCAGGCTGTGCTTGGGGACATGTGTGATCACCGGTTGCATGGGGGGGGTCATGGCTGCTGCCCCATTGGGGTGGGGCGGGCACTGGGTCTCGGCCACCCCTGGCACAGCGGTGATGCCATCGCCATCCCCGCAGGCTCAGCGCCATGTCAACGACCTGTACGAGGACCTGCGGGACGGACACAACCTCATCTCGCTGCTGGAGGTGCTCTCGGGGGACACCCTGGTAGGTGCCACCGCGCCGACGCCGCCGTCACCGCCGCCACCACTGTCACCCCGCTCGCCCCCGCCGGCCGCTGCCCGGCCCCTCCTCGGCTTCTCCCCGCTCCCATCTCCCATCCTTCTCCTGCTTGGCACCTCCCCGGCTTCGGCCCACCCCGGCGAGTCAAGCCGCCGGCACCGCGCCCCCGTCTGCCCCGCGCCCGCCCCGGCTCCGCCGTGGCCTCTAACGCCCCGACCTCTCTTTGCTTTGGTGACTTCTCTGCTTGGCCGGGCTCGTGTCGGCGGCTCTGCCCTGACCGCCCCCCTCCGCCTTTGCCTCCTCTTCCTCTCTTTGCCCGGCGCAGCCGAGGGAGCGCGACGTCATCCGGAGCTTGCGCCTGGTGAGTCTCTGGTTCTGCCCTTCGCTCTCCGCATGGCACAGCCCGACCGCGGGGACGCTCTGGCACCGCTGTGGCAGCGGCGGCGACACCTCGGCTGAGAAGCGCTGGCGTGTGCGGCGCTGGGGGGGACGGGACGTGGCGGCGGCACCTCGGGGTGCTCGGGAGGCATGGACAAGGCTGTGGCTGGTTCCTGCCATGATGAAATAGGAGCGTGGCATCGCCAGGGCCCATGCCTCAGGGCTGGGATGTGCCACAGCTTGGTTGCGGCACCTGCTGCTGTGGCAGGAGATGCCACCTGGCTCCTTGGGACTCCTGGGGCACCTGGTGAGGAGGATGGCACCATCGCCACCAACCCCTGGGCTCTCCCTGCCCCGACCAGCTGCATTCCCCTTGTGCCACGGTTGCTGCGTGGCACACAGGGGGCTCAGGGGCTCCCTGGCCTGTCTAGCAGCCAACACTGGCACAGCCAGTGGAGGGTTGGGTGTGGGGGGTCACTCCAATGACCTTGGCTGGGCACCACAGAGGTGGGATGGTTCCTACTGGGGGAGTCACCTGGTGTGGCAGCAACACCAGAGTGTGCCAGGGACCCTTGTGCCAGCTCCAGCATGGTGGAGGTGGGACAAGTGGCACTGTCAGCATGGGCTGAGCAGGACTAGTTGTGCCAATGCTGTGGGAACGGTTGTTCCCGTGCCACTGATGCGGTAGGAATGAGGAAGAGCTTGTGCAGATTTGGCAGTGAGTTACCCACAGATACGGCACAGTTGCCACTTCGGGCAGCACTTCTTGCCCGTGCGATGCCATGGTGGGATGGGATGCGTTGGGACAGGCAGAGGGTTTCCTGGCAGAACCATAGTGCGGGCACTGCCTGGACAGAGTTGTGTTGGCACCTCAGCCAGCACCAGCTTGGCAGAGCCATGCTGCCCACATGTGGTGCTGGCTCCCATGGCGATGGGGTGCCCGGTGCTCGTGCTTCTCTCACCCACCTTGATGGGGGTGGGTTCTCGGCGAGGGGCAGGGCACCTGAGACTGGTGCCTGGGGGCACCAGATTCTGCAGGCACCACTGGCATGCTGCACCTGCCTCCTGGTGCCACTCTGGCACTGCGGCTGAGTTGTGCCAGCCCTGGCCGGTGCCTTCGTGGCGGGAACATCCTGTCCCTGGTGTGGGGACGAAGCGCGTCGGGCGCGTGGCAGCGGCATGTGCGGCACAGGGTGGCATCGATATGGGTCTGGCGGGGCTGTGCCTGGCACTGGCTGTGTCTGAGCCCCTCCTCTCCCCACAGCCCCGCGAGAAGGGACGGATGCGCTTCCACAAGCTCCAGAATGTCCAGATCGCCCTCAACTACCTGAAGCACCGTCAGGTGAGGGGGGTTGTGGGTCTGCTGGGACCACCCCGGTCCCTGGGGCTGCCCCGCGGTCCTGGCACCCCCATAACCGCCACCTGCTTTGGCCTCACAGGTGAAGCTGGTGAACATCCGCAACGATGACATCGCCGACGGCAACCCCAAGCTCACGCTGGGGCTCATCTGGACCATCATCCTCCACTTCCAGGTCAGACAGGAGACCCAGCATGGGGGGATGTGTTGGTGCCAGCAGTGCCGGGTGTCTGGGGGTCTCCCCTGGTGCTGGTTTGGGGCAGGGTGGGGCCGGGGCATCACCAGCATCACTGTAACCGCCGCTGTGCCGGCAGATCTCGGACATCCAGGTGACGGGGCAGTCGGAGGACATGACGGCGAAGGAGAAGCTGCTGCTGTGGTCGCAGCGGATGGTGGAGGATTACCAGGGCCTGCGCTGCGACAACTTCACCACGAGCTGGCGCGACGGGCGCCTCTTCAACGCCATCATCCACCGGCACAAGTAGGTGCAGCAGCGCTGGACCCGCCCTGGCACAGACCTGGTGCTGCCGGCACCCAGCTCTCCTGGCCTGGGGACACGAGGGGACGTGGGGACGGGCAGGGTTGGTGTTGGAGGTGGCTTGTCTAGCGATGCCGCTGCAGTTGTGGCACCGAGAGGGACGTGGGGACAGGGATGCAGGGTCCTAGAGGGAGCTGGTGCATGGGGAGGTGTGGAAGTGTCAGTGCCAACGCTGTCCCCCATGTCTCTCCATGCCCCTCGGTATGCACCTGGCACCACCAATGTTCCCATAGGTGCCACAAGCACGGGGCCACCATCCTTGTGTTACCCTCAATGTCCTCATCCCAGGGCTCTAATGCTGGCAGAACTGGGCCCCTCACGGCAGCCAGCGGCACGGGGCAGGCCCCGACGGCCCCGGCTGTGCCGATCCCACTTTGGGGCGATGCCAGCACGTGCTCCTGACAAGTCGTGGCCCGTGGGCTCGCGGCAGCGCCGCCACAGCGGCTCCGGGAGTTGTGTGGCTCAGCCAGCGTCCCACGCTGCTGGTGTGGGGGGTGGGCGCTGACCCCCGGGGCGATGGGCACCGTGCCCTCCGCGGCGTGCTGCGGCACGTGCGGGCAGCTCCTGTTGGTGCTGCCGGGGCTGGTATGCGCGGGCGTGCCGCGCTCGGGCGGGGCAGGCGGGAGGAGCCCCCCGTGCTGAGCTGTGCCGCACTCGGCACCCAACCGCCGCTGTGGCCGGAGCTCGGCGCCGCCATGGAGCGGAGCAGGCGGCATCATGCCAGGAAGGCGTCGCGGCGCCGTGGGGCAGGCGGTTTGGCGCAGGCCACGCCGGGGGCACCCGATGGGGTGGTGATGGTCTGCGAGGACATCCTGGCAGCCCCGGTGGCCCCTGGCATCCGTGGGGACCTCTACTCCATCCAGCACAGCCTGCGGCTCCGGGAGCTGTAGGCACCACTGGGCTGGGGGCTGGGACCCTGGCGGGGGGGCTGGGGGAGGTTCCCTGTCACCTGGGGGGCTGGGTGGGATCGCTGGCCCAAGGCGGGGCTGTCGTAGTGCCCTTGGCCCCCAGTGGGTCTCACCAGCTGCCGCCGGTGCCCAGCGTGGGTGGATGGCAGCCCTTCACCAGGGAGGACACTGTCTCTGGTGTGATGGACCCCCTCTGACCATCCCCTCACCCGCAGGCCGATGCTGATCGACATGAACCGCGTCTACCGGCAAAGCAACCTGGAGAACCTGGACCAGGCCTTCACCGTGGCCGAGCGTGACCTGGGCGTCACACGGCTGCTGGACCCCGAAGGTACTGCCAACAAGGGGATGGCGTCCCCAGGGTCAGGGTGGGGGTGTCACCACACAGACCCCCTCCCCCCAACAACCCTCCCTCGTTCTGGGCAGACGTGGACGTGCCGCAGCCCGACGAGAAGTCCATCATCACCTATGTCTCGTCGCTGTACGACGCCATGCCACGCGTCCCTGAAGTCCAGGACGGCGTCAAGGCCAATGTGAGTCCCTGGGGGTCTGAGTGGGGGTCCCTCACAGTCCCCCTACGGCCGTCCCCACACTCCTGTCCCCCCCAGGAGCTGCAGCTGCGCTGGCAGGAGTACTATGAGGTGGTGACGATGCTGCTGCAGTGGCTCCGGCAACACGTTGCCCTGTTCGAGGAGCGGCGCTTCCCCGCCAGCTACGAGGAGATCGAGGTGAGGACCCCCTGACCACGGTGCCACGGTGGCACGAGGGAGCTGCGCCGGTGCCCCAGGAGCTGCTTGGCTGGTGACGGCCCCTGTGGCATAGCTGTGGCACAAGCTCTCACCGGACCCCCGGGCGATGGGGAGATGCGGCTGGTGCTGCGGCGCTGCCCCGAGCGGGCACGGTGGCAGCCTGCGGGCTGGTTGCCGGTGGCTGTGCCGAAGCAGAGCCAGGGCGCCGCGGGCAGGGAGGGCCCCTCTGACTCAGGCTTTCCAAGCTCGGTGTGAGTCATGGTGGCAAACACCCGCTCCCCGGCACAGCCCCTTCCTTCCCGCCGGCGCTGCACGCACAGAAAATGGGGTGGGGGGGGGGTGGATGGCAGGGCGCCGGGGGGGGGCGGGGGTGTTTGTGGTGCTGGGGGTCCTGCCGCTGCCTCAGTTGCCCCCCCCCGGGTCCTGGCAGATTCTCTGGCGCCAGTTCCTGAAGTTCAAGGAGACGGAGCTGCCAGCCAAGGAGGCCGACAAGAACCGCTCCAAGGCCATCTTCCAGGCCCTGGAGGTCAGTGGCATCCAGAGCACTGCGGGGGGACACAGGACATGATGGGGATCATGGGGTGCTGGGGGGGAAACTGGGGGTCCTGGGACACTTAGGACATCTCTGGTTCAGAGGGCACTGGGGGGAACATCTCTGGTTCCGAGGGCACTGGGGGGAGCTGGGTTACCCAGGGGGTACGGGGAGTACTGGATGTCCTGAGGTGCTGGGGGTCTTGGGGGTTCCAGGGCATTTTGGGGCTCTGGGGTGGTCTCAAGAGATTGGGGGGTCCTGGGCTCCAGGGTCCTGCAGGGTCCTGAGAGGCACTGGTGGCTGGGGGATCCCAAGGGTGCTGGGGTGCCAGGCGTCCAGGGTCCTGGGTGCTGGGAGGGTTCTGGGTCACTGTGGGGGTGCTGGGGTCTCACGTTGCTGGGGTCTAGGGAGTCCAGAGTCCCTGGGTCTTGGGTGTCCCAGGGCTCTGGGGGGTCTCCAGCCCCCTCAGCCACTCCACAGCGAGTGGGTGACGTTTGTGGGGTGCAGGGCGCGGTGCAGTCGGGGCAGCTGAAAGTGCCCCCCGGGTACCACCCGCTGGACGTGGAGAAGGAGTGGGGGCGGCTGCACGTGGCGGTGCTGGAGCGGGAGAAGCTGCTGCGGGCAGAGTTTGAGAGGCGAGTGACACCCGGGCGCGGGCACTGGGGCTGCCGGACTGGGCTGGGCTGGGCAGGGCTGGGTGGGGTGTCCCGGGCTCCCCCCGTCCCGCTGCTTGTGGAACCACAAGGGCCGTGAGTCATCCGCTCCTGGAAGCCACCGCGGCCGCTGGCTTGAGCGCGGCACGGCTCGGCACGGCTCGGCACGGCTCGGCGCGGCACGGCTCGGCAAGGCAGCTGGCGCTGGTGCGAGCGGGACAGGGATGGGGAATGAGATGAGGAGCAGGATGAGGAGTGGGATGCAGAAGGGATGAGGAGCGGGATGAGGAGCGGGACGGGGCTTCTCGCCGGGCTGGGGGGGTGGATCCGGATTCACGGGGCTGGGATGGGTTGGGCTGTGGGTGTCGGATCTGTGCCAGGAACGGGCGGGCAGGGGCGGGACCAGGGCCGGGCAAGGGGCAGGATCCGGGCTCTGCAGGGATCTGTGCCCCGCAGGCGGGATCTGTGCTGGGCGGGGACGGGATCTGGGAGGGCAGCGAGGCCCCGGTGTGGAGTGGGGGTAGGGCCTGGGCGGTGCTGGGACAGGATCCGTGCCAGGAATGTGCAGGATCCGTGCCAGGTGCAGGGATTGCGCTGTGCTTTGGGCGGGATGGGCGCCATGGGGCAGGAGTTGTGCCATGGATGGAAGGGGATGAGAGAGGATGGGATGGGTGCCCCTGGGGCAGGTCATGTGCCAGGGGTGGGAACAGTGCCTGCGGGGCAGGAGCTGTGCCCGGGTGGGACCAGCATCCCAGGAGTAGGCGTTGTGCCGTGGAGCCCATGCAGCAGGACCTGTGCCCGTAGGGCAGGAGCTGTGCCAGGGGTGAGATCAGTGCCCAACAGGGCAGGAGTTGTGGCAGGATGGGATCAGTTCATGGCGGGGCAGGAGCCATGCCAGTGCCAACGTGGTGCCCATCCCGCTGTGCAGGCTGGAGCGGCTGCAGCGCGTGGTCACCAAGCTGCAGATGGAGTCGGGGCTGTGCGAGGAGCAGCTCAACCAGGCCGATGCCCTGCTGCAGGCGGTGAGTGCTCGCTGGGTGGCACGGGGACCCCGGCTGTGCCCACGGCCGTGCCCTGACTCTGTCCCCGTGCCCGCAGGACGTGCGGTTGGTGGCGGCGGGGAAGCCCCCGCAGCAGGCGGCGGCAGTGGAGCGGGACCTGGACAAGGCAGATGCCATGATCCGGCTGCTCTTCAACGACGTGCAGGCGCTGAAGGACGGGCGGCACCCGCAGGACGAGCAGATGTACCGGCGGTACGGGCATGGGCACCGCTGGCACAACTGTGACACAGTGCTCACTGCTGTGCTCTCCGTGTCCTCCAGGCTTCTTATGTACCCTGTGCCCCCCATATCCCCTGTGTCCCCCTTGCCCATATGTGTCCCCTGTGCCCACCCAGAGCCATGTGCCCATCTGTGTCCTTTGTGCCCTCTGTGCCCCCCATGCACCCCATCTTCCCTGTGCCCTCAAGCCCCTTGTAATCCCCATGTCCCCTATGCCTCCCTTGCTCCTGCTATGCCCTCCAAGCTCCCCATCTTCCTCAAGTCTCCATGCCCCCCATGCCTCCTCTAAGCCCCCCAGGTCCCCCATGTCCCCTCTGCTCCCTACATCCCTGCGCCTCCCATGTCTCCCCTGCCTCCTCCAAGCCCCCTGAGCCCCTGTGTCCCAAGCCTCTGAAGCCCCCTCATGCCCCCTCCAAGTCCCCCTGTCCCCCAAGGCCCTCCTGCCTCCTGCACCCCTGTCCACCCCTCCCCAAGACTCCCTGTGCCCCCCAAGCTCACCAGCTGCTCTCCCCCTGCAGAGTTTACCGCCTGCACGAGCGCCTGGTCGCCATCCGCACTGAGTACAACCTGCGGCTGAAGTCGGGTGCGATGCCAACGATGGTGCCAACGGTGACAGCGGCGCCGGGACAGCAGCGTCCGCGGGCAGAGCTGGACGAGGCGCCGCTGCGGTACCTGCAGGACCTGCTGGCCTGGGTGGAGGAGAACCAGCGGCGGGTGGCAGCGGCTGAGTGGGGCATGGACCTGCCCACCGTGGAGACCCAGCTGGGCGGGCACCGCGGCCTCCACCACTCCATCGAGGAGTTCCGCGCCAAGATCGAGCGGGCACGCGCCGACGAGGTCAGAATGCCCCCCCTTTGCCCCTTGGGGTGACACTGGGGGTGTCCTCTGTGCCCCTCATGTGCCCCTACGTCCTACAGTGCCCGCTGTGTCCCTGTGGACCCTGTTCCCCCCATGCACACCTATGGCCTGCAAGACCCCAAAGCCTCTTGTGCCCACCATGTTCTCTATGACTTGTATGTCCCCAGTGCCCTCATGCCCCCAGTGTCTCCCATGCCCAATATGTCCCATGCCTCACATAGCACCCATGTGCCCTTTGACCAGTATGTCCCCTGTGCCCCCTTGTACCAGCCCATGCCCCTCAAGAATGTCCCCCACATCCCCATCCTTGCTCCCAGGGGCTCCCAAGGCACCTGGAGTTGCCCCTGTTCCTGGAGGTCCCCTGTATTCGGGTCCCTCATCAGACCCCACCTTTGGGAGGTTGGGCTGCCTGGGGGGTCAGGCTGTTCTGGGAGGGTCCAAGGTGCGGGGGGTGGGTCGGGGGGACCCTCCACTCACAGTTGTTCTCCCCCAGGCCCAGTTGTCTCCCGGGCCCCGCAGCGCATACCGGGAATGCCTGGGCAAACTGGACTTGCAGTATGGAAAGTTACTGGTGAGAGGGCAGCTGGGGTGATGGAGGCCAAGGGGGGCACTGGGGACAGTTGGGGGGGGCCCTGCAATACTGGGAGAGGTGTGAGGAGGAGGAAGATGCAGGACAGGGGTAGGAAGATTTGGAGGGAGATGTTTGGGGAGGAGGACGATGGTGGGAGGAGGAGGATGGTGGGAGGAGGAGGATGGTGGAGGAGGATGATGACTGATTATGATGGTGGGAGGATGACAAGGGGAGGAGGACAATGCTGCAGCCCCCCCTGTGCCCTCCCCAGAACTCGTCCAAGTCCCGCCTGCGGCACCTCGAGAGCCTCCACGGCTTCGTCAGCGCTGCCACCAAGGAGCTGCTGTGGCTGAGCGAGAAGGAGGAGGAGGAGGTGACCTTCGACTGGAGTCACCGCAACCCCAACATGGCTGCCAAGAAGGACAACTACTCGGTACGGCTGCAGCACCATGGGACATCCTGCATGGTTCCCATCCTGGCACGGGGCATCCTGCAGTGTCCCTATCCTGGCACGGGGCATCCTGCACCATCCCTGTCCCTTTGGGATGAGGGTGGTGGAGTTTAGAGGTGCCCCTGGGGCAGGTGACATTTTGTCAGCCCCGGCCGTGCCATGTCATGCTGTGCAGTGCTGTGCTGTGCCACCGCAGCCCCACTGGCACCTCCTCCCAGTGCCAGCTCTGCCATTATCTCTCATCTGATTGGGAGCTGGAGCCTCTTCCCCTCCTGCAGTCACTGAAACCACATCCGGGCTCTGTGACCAGCACCTGCAGCACCCACACCCCGTCCCCCCATCACCAGTATCCTCTCCCCAAGCACCCCCAGCACCCTGTCCCCTCACCTCCAAACCCCTCAGCCTCTTCGGCACCCCCTGTGTGTCCCCTGAGAACCCCCAGCCCCTTGTGTACTCTCCTTTAGCACCCCCAACCCTGTACAGCATCCCCCCCCACAGCACCCTACCCCTACTGCCCCCTGCCCAGTGCCCCCCAGCTCCACCCAGGGACACACAGGCACATGGACACACAGACACATGTACACAGGGGAGTGGATCTGGGCACTTACTGCCCCCTGTGTGTCCCCCCAGGCGCTGATGCGGGAGCTGGAGCTGCGGGAGCGGCGGATCCAGGAGCTGCAGACCTCCGGGGAGCGGCTGCTGCGGGATGAGCACCCGGGACGGCAGACCCTGGAGGTGGGCACTGGGGGTCTGGGGGAGCTGTGGGCAAGGGGGCAGTGGTGTGGGGCATAGCATGGGGGGGCTGTGGCAGTGCTGGGGCCAGTGCTGTTGCTGGTGCCATCGTCTGGTGCCGAGGTTGTTGCTGCTGGCAGTGACATCAGCGGTGCCACTGTCTGTGCCAGTGCCATTGGTGACACTGGTACCATCGGCTGGTGCCAAGGCTGTTGCTGCTGGCAGCACCATGGGCAGTACTGGTGCCACGGGTGGTGCTGCTCTGTTGGTGGTGCCGGTGCCAAGGCTGTTGCGCTCGGCAGGTGCATTGGCAGCGCCCGTGGTGGTACCGTGCCACCGGTGGTGCCAGGGGTGTTGCCGTTGGCAGCACTGCTGGTCTTGCTGGTGCTGTTGGTGCTGACGGTGGCCGGTGCTGCCGGCATTGCCACCAGTGATGGTGACGGTGCCGTGACGTCGTTCGCAGGCGTTCCAGGCAGCGCTGCAGACCCAGTGGAGCTGGATGCTCCAGCTCTGCTGCTGCATCGAGACACACCTCAAGGAGAACGGCGCCTACTTCCAGGTGGGCATGGCGGGGCATAGCAGGGCAGGGCCCCACATGAGCACCCACCCCCACCCGCCTGACCCTCACCCCCTTTCCCACACCCCCCCAGTTCTTCGCGGACGTGCAGGAGCTGGAGGAGCGGCTGCGCAAGACGGAGGAGAACATGCGGCGCAAGTTCAGCTGCGACCGCGGCGTCACCGTCACCCGCCTGGAGGACCTGCTGCAGGACTGCGCCGTACGGACCCCCCCCGGCCCCCAGATCCCACCCAGAATCCCCCCCATCCATCACAACCACATCCCACTGGCACCTCTCCGGGACCCCACCAGGACTGCCCCTCCCACCACCACATCCCCCTGGGGTCCCCCACCCACTCACTGCACCCCTCCAGGTCACCCCCAGCTCCTCTGCACTCCTGGGTCTCCCCCAGCCCCACAACAGTGACCTCCCCCCATATGTAGACCCCACTGAGGCAGTGCCCCCCATCAGTGACTCCAAATAATACCCCCTCCCTGGACGATGTCTGTAGGGGCCCCCCTCCACACCCCTGGGCCTCTCCCTGACAGCCCACCCCATGCTGACACCCCCATTTAATGGGGTTCAGTGAGGGGGGAGCTCCCCCAGCCCCCTGTCACCCCCTCCTGAGCCACCCCACCCCACTCTGGGTCTCTCTCCACTTACTGGGGTGCAGAAGTGGTGTCCCTGCCATGCACCCTCCACTCCCATCTGACCTGTTTGTTCCCACAGGAGCAGAAGGAGCAGCTGGGAGAGCTGGGGGCGCAGCTGGGGGCCCTGGCCCGTCGTGCCACCACTATTGTCCGGCTGAAGCCCCGCAGCCCCAGCACCCCTCTCCAGGGCCGCCCCTCCATCCAGGCCGTCTGTGACTACAAGCAGATGGAGGTGCGAGGGGAACTGGGAGGCAGGGAGGCGCTGGGAGGTGCGGGGGGTGGGTGGGCAGGCGTCAAGCTCCCGGGGGCCTCCCCCAGCCCTTCGTGACGCTACCCGGTGTGTCCCCGCAGATCACAGTGCACAAGGGGGACACTGGCACCCTGCTCAGCAACGCTCAGCCCCACAAGTGGCGGGTGCTGAGTGCGGGTGGCAGCGAGGCCGTCGTCCCCTCTGTCTGCTTCCTCCTGCCACCCCCCAACAACGAGGCGCTGGACGCCGTCACCCGGTGAGGAGCTGCTCTACCATCCCTCTCCTCACCTCCCTTCTCTGTCATGAGGTCTTAACCCTCCCCCACATCTCACGCTGCCCCTCCCCAGGCTGGAGACCACCCACCAGCAGCTCCTGGAGCTGTGGCACCAGCTGCATGTGGACCTGAGGAGCCTCCTCTCCTGGCAGTACCTGACCCGCGACATCCAGCAGATCCAGTCCTGGTCCCACCTGACGGTGAGTCCCCGGTGCCGGGCAGGGGGATTGTCTGTGGGGGTCTCCCCTGGGGGGTGGATGGCAGAAGGCTCTGACAACGCCCGCTGTGCCCCCCGTCCAGTTCCGCACACTGCCAGCAGACGAGTGCCGGCAGGTGCTGCGCAGCCTGGACACCCACTACCAGGAGTTCCTGCGGGACAGCCAGGACTCCCGCGCCTTCCAGCCCGACGACCGCCTGCAGCTCGAGCGCGACTACAACGCCTGCACCCACAAATACGAGCTGCTGCTGCGCACCCAGGAGAAAGGTGGGACCCCCGCCCCACACCACCCCGCACCACCCCGCACCCGCCACCCCCAGGGTGTCCCCGGGGCTGACTGGTCGCGGGTGCGCCCACAGGGGAGCAGGATGAGTCCCTGTGCCGCAGCCACATCTCGCAGCTGAAGGACATCCGACTGCAGCTGGAGAGCTGCGAGAGCCGCACTGTCACCCGCATCCGCCTGCCCCTCGGCAAGGACCCTGCCCGCGAGTGCGCCCAGCGCGTCACCGAGCAGCAGGTACCCACAGTGACTGGGCACCTGGCATGGGGATGTGGGCACATGGGACAGGGAGCAGGGAGCACCCAGAACTGGGATCTGGTCACACAGGACTGGGACTTGGGCACCCAGAATGGGGACATGGGCACCTAGAATAGGGAGCTGGGAACCCAGGACAGGGACATGGGCACTCAGAGCAGGGACCTCAGCACCCATAATGAGGGTCTGGGCATCTGGAGCAGGACCTCGGCACCCGTACCAGGATTTGGGGCACCCAGAATGGGGACCTGGGTACCTAGAAGAGGGACTTTGGCACTCAGGAAAAGGAGACCTGGGCACCCAGAACGGCTCTGGTGTCCATCCACCCACACTGGTGAGTGCCGGGTGGGGGTTGAGGGATCTTCCTGTCCCTGCAGCAAATCCACCTGGAGCTTGAAGGCATCAAGAAGAACCTGGACAAAGTCAGCAAGAGGACAGAGCAGGTGTTGGCACAGCCTGAGCAGGTGGATTCAGCCCCCGTCCTGCGCTCTGAGCTGGAGGTCACCCTGCAGAAGATGGACCAGGTCTACAGCCTCTCCAGCATCTATCTGGAGAAGTGAGTGTCCAGCTGCTGCACGGCTGTGTGGTTGACTCCACAACCTCTCTGGGCAGCCTGGCACAGACTGTGACAGGCACCACCGCCCAGAGTCTGGCCCTATCCTCTTGGACCCCGGGACTCTTTGTCTCTTGCTCAGCATTGCTCAGCTCCCCTCTCAGGCTGCTCTGCTCCAGCTGAATAGCCCCATGTCCCTCAGCATCTCCTGGGCACAGAGCTGCTCCAGCCCCTCGGCATCTTCCCAGTCTCTGCTGGACTCTCTCCAGTAGCTGTTCCTCTCTCTGGAACTTGGGAGCTCAGCACTGGGTCCAGTACCCCTCATGATGCCACCAGGGCCAGCTAAGCCTGTCTTCTCTCTCCGCAGGCTGAAGACCATCAACCTGGTGATCCGCAGCACGCAGGGGGCCGAGGAGCTTGTCAAGAAGTACGAGGACCAGCTGAAGGATGTGCAGACTGTGCCGGCTGATCTCCAGGAGCTGGAGGCCAGCAAGGCCGAGCTGAAGGTACCAGCTGGGGCACCATCATGCCAGGGGTTGGGCTGGGGACCTCAGTGCCAGTGCTGAGTGGTGCCGCCTTGTCCACAGCGGCTGCGCGCGCAGGCCGAGGGCCACCAGCCCTTCTTCAGCACTCTGGAGACTGACCTCGGCAAGGCCAAGGAGGTTAACGAGCGGATGGTCAGAGGCCACAGCGAGCGCGACGTGGACCTGGACCGGTACCGGGAGCGGGTGCAGCAGCTCCTGGAGCGCTGGCAGGCGGTGCTGGCACAGATGGACCTGCGCCAGCGTGAGCTGGACCAGCTGGGCCGGCAGCTGCGGTACTATCGGGAGAGCTGCGACGGGCTGCTCCAGTGGATCCGTGACGCCAAGCGGCGCCAGGAAGAGATCCAGGCTGTGCCCATCACCGACAGCAAGGCTGTGCGGGAGCAGCTGCTGCAGGAAAAGGTAGTGCCCGTTGTAGCTTATGGCCACCCTGCCCTACCTGGTGCTGAGTGTGAGAAGGGAAATGGATCTGGGTAAAGGTCTGGAGAACAAGTCCAGTGAGGAGTAGCTGAAGTACCTGGGGGTGCCCAGCCTGGAGAGAAGGAGGCTCAGGGGAGACCTTCTGGATCTAACAGCTCCTGACAGGAGGGTGGAGCCAGGACAAGGGGTGAGATCTTTTGTCCCAAGTGATGGGACAAGAGGAACCAGCTTCCAACTGCCCCAGGGGACATTTATGTTGGATCTGAGGAACAATTTCTCCAACTCCCTTGAGGGTTGTCCATGGTAGGGGTGAAGTCCCTGTGACCCCAGGAGGGGTTTCCAAGTCCCTCATGGATCTATGGTGCTGAGGGACATGGGTCAGTGGTGCCCAGTGCTGGGGCAATGCTTGGACTGAAGGAGCTTCAAGGTTTCTTCCAACTACGACTTCATGATCTTTCCCCAGAAACTGCTGGAGGAGTGTGACCGCAACAAGGAGAAGGTGGAGGAGTGCCAGCGCTATGCCAAGCAGTACATCGACGCCATCAAGGTGCCTGCTCCAGGGTGGCATCCCCGGGGTGCTGGGCTGGACACAGGGATGGGGAGGGCCCAGGGGTTGCTGACATGGCTGTGGCTGGTGAGCTGAGGACCCCTCTTCTGGCAGGATTATGAGCTGCAGCTCGTCAGCTTCAAGGCGCAGGTGGAGCCGGTGGCCTCTCCGGCCAAGAAGCCCAAAGTTCAGTCTGCATCCGACAGCATCATCCAGGAGGTGAGGGGGGGGACACTCTGCACCCAGGCTTGGGGAGTCCCAGTGCCCCCTGAGCCTGTTGGCTCTTTCCCTGGGGGGCTGCCGTGCATTGCCGGTGGGGCAGATACAGTGGGGCTGGGGTACTGGGTGGCTGGCAGATGTCACGGGGGGCATCTTGCTGCTGCTGACCCCATGCCCTCTGCTGCAGTACGTGGAGCTGCGGACACGGTACAGCGAGCTGACCACGCTCACCAGCCAGTACATCAAGTTCATCACCGAGACGCTGCGGCGGCTGGAGGAGGAGGAGGTATGGCAGCTGGTGGCGTGTGGGCACTGGGCTGGGTGGTACAGCTCTGGCTGCCGCCTGGTGACAGGGTAACGTGGTTCACAGTGCTACTGCCCCCCCCCCCCCCATCACTAACGCTGGCCCCACGGCCTCTAACCCTGCTCCCACCCGGGCTCCTGGGGGATGAAGCTGCTGGCTCTGGGCACGTCTGAGGGTGCCGGCTCTGGGCAACATGTGGAGCTGTCTCTGGCACTGCCAGGCTCTGGCACTACTGGTGGTAGAAGGCACTTCCCAGATACATGCGGCGCAGTCGGCACCTGCCTTTCCACACTCTGGGGTCAGGGCCCGTGGGGTGTCGCGGTGACTTGTCTCTAACTCTTCTTGGTTTCTGCCCTTGAAGTTGAGCTGCTTTTGCCGGTGCTTTGTCTTGGGGGATGTTTGTGTTGGTGGGGATCTAATGGAGGGTAAAAAAACAGGATGACTCTGGCTTCCCTGCACCAGGTACTCGCTCCTCGGCGCATGTTCCTCCTCCTTGTGGCATTCCCCCCCTGCACCCTACTGTCAGCAGCCTGTGCTCCCCCTCTGCCCGCCAATCGCTCCTTGCCATCCTCCAACGCAGTGCCCGGTTCCTTGCACTGGGATCTGCTCACCTGCCTGGCGCTGCCTGTGCCCAGGCTCGGCTTCGCTTGTGGCACATGAGCTCTCTGTGGTGTGGCCATGAGTGTCATTGGCCCTTTGGCCACCACACGCCACACGAGCCATGTCACCCCTTCAGCACACAGCCAGGTCAACTGGCATGATTTAGAGCAGCCGGGGCAGCACGAGCTGGAGCTGGAGCTGGGGTTGCTCTCTGCCTCACTGAGGCTTTCCCGAGAGGGAAAGTTCTGCTGGCATCTTCCTGGCACCCACTCTTCTCCATCCTGCTTGCCCCGGCTGCTCTCTTCCCCATGGTAATGGCTCCTGGCGCCGGCCCCTCTCGCCCAATGATGCCTGTTTCTCTGTGGCAGGCCCTCCCTGGAGGGTGCTGGGCACAGTGGGGGCCTGCAGGCTGCTGGTGCCCGTCTCCATTGCTTCTGGCTTTGTTCGCGCTCCATCCCTGTCCTCTGTGGTGCTGGGTCCCTCCCGCTGCCTGTGCTGCCGCCTCGGTCCTGTCCTGTCGCCATCTGTCTGTCCGCGCTGTGCGCGTCCCGACGTCTGCCACCGCGTCTCCTGGAAGCTGCCGTCACTGCCTCCGGCTCGCAGGGAGGCCCAGGGACCAGGAGCCATTCCATGCGCATCCTCCGCCCCATCCCGTCCCGTCTCCTGGTGGCGTGATTGTGGCCGGCGTTGGCCGGCACCATGGCTCGGTCGCATCCCTTGTGATTTCTCTCTCTCTCTTCTCCCCTCTTCTCTTCTCTGCACCCTCTTTCCCCTCCAGAAAGCCGCCAAGAAGCTGAAGGAGGAGGAGAGGAAGCGGCTGGCGGAGGTGGAGGCCCAGCTGGAGAAGCAGCGGCAGCTGGCCGAGGCCCACGCCAAAGCCAAGGCGCAGGCGGAGGAGGAGGCGCGGGAGCTGCAGCTCCGCATGCAGGAGGAGGTCACCCGGAGGGAGGTGGTGGCCGTGGACGCCGAGCAGCAGAAGCAGAACATCCAGCAGGAGCTGCTGCAGCTGCGGCAGAACTCGGACCACCAGATCCAGTCCAAGGTGAAGCTGATCGAGGAGGCCGAGTACAACCGCAAGAAGGTGGAGGAGGAGATCCGCCTGATCCGCCTGCAGCTGGAGAGCACCGAGAAGCAGCGGGCGGGAGCTGAGGCAGAGCTGCGGGAGCTGCGGGAGCGGGCTGAGGAGGCCGAGCAGCAGAAGCGGCAGGCGAAGGATGAGGCCGAGAGGCTGCGCCGGCAGGTGAAGGAGGAGAGTCAGAAGAAGCGGGAGGCGGAGGAGGAGCTGAAGCGCAAGGTGCAGGCCGAGCGGGACGCAGCTCGGGAGAAGCAGAAGGCGCTGGCGGACCTGGAGAAGCTGCGGCTGCAGGCGGAGGAGGCCGAGCGGCGGATGCGGCAGGCAGAGGCCGAGAAGGAGCGGCAGATTCTGGTGGCTCAGGAGGTGGCCCAGAAGAGTGCTGAGGCCGAGCTGCAGAGCAAGCGCCTCTCCTTCGCTGAGAAGACGGCGCAGCTGGAGCTATCGCTGCAGCAGGAGCACATCACTGTGACCCAGCTGCAGGAGGAGGCCGAGCGCCTGAAGAGGCAGCAGCTGGAGGCCGAGCAGTCGCGGGACGAGGCAGAGAAGGAGCTGGAGCGCTGGCGGCAGAAAGCCAACGAGGCACTGCGGCTGCGGCTGCAGGCCGAGGAGGTCGCCCACAAGAAGACCCTGGCACAGGAGGAGGCGGAGAAGCAGAAGGAGGATGCGGAGCGGGAGGCCCGCAAGCGCGCCAAGGCGGAGGAGTCGGCCCTGCGGCAGAAGGAGCTGGCCGAGGAGGAGCTGGAGAAGCAGCGGGAGCTGGCAGAGGGCACGGCCCAGCAGAAGCTGGCGGCAGAGCAGGAGCTGATCCGGCTGAAGGCAGAGATGGAGAATGGGGAGCAGCAGCGCCTGCTCCTGGAGGAGGAGCTCTCTCGGCTGAAGATGGAGGTGAGCGAGGCCATCCAGAAGCGGAAGGAGGTGGAGGAGGAGCTGGCCAAGCTGCGGGCTGAGATGGAGGTCCTGCTGGAGAGCAAGGCGAAAACAGAGGAGGAGTCGCGCTCCACCAGCGAGAAGTCCAAGCAGCGACTGGAGGCAGAAGCCAACAAGCTGCGGGAGCTGGCTGAGGAGGCTGCCCGGCTACGGGCCCTCTCTGAGGAGGCCAAGCGGCAGCGGCAGCTGGCAGAGGACGAGGCCGGCCGGCAGCGTGCCGAGGCCGAGCGCATCCTGAAGGAGAAGCTGGCGGCCATCAACGAAGCATCGCGGCTGAAGGCAGAGGCAGAGATCGCCCTGAAGGAGAAAGAGGCGGAGAACGAGCGGCTGCGGCGGCTGGCAGAGGATGAGGCCTACCAGCGCAAGCTGCTGGAGGAGCAGGCGGCCCAGCACAAGCAGGACATCGAGGAGAAGATCGCCCAGCTGAAGCGCTCCTCAGAGAGCGAGCTGGAGCGGCAGAAGGGGCTGGTGGAGGACACGCTGCGGCAGCGGCGGCAGGTGGAGGAGGAGATCCGCGCCCTCAAGGCCAGCTTCGAGAAGGCATCAGCTGGCAAGACCGAGCTGGAGCATGAGCTCAGCCGCATCCGCGGTGAGGCGGAGGAGGTGCAGCGCAGCCGGGAGCAGGCGGAGCGCGAGGCCGAGCGGCAGCGGGCACTGGCGCTGGAGGAGGAGGGCCGGCGGCGGGAGGCTGAGGAGAAGGTGCGGGCCATCATGGAGGCCGAGGAGGAGGCTGGGAGGCAGCGACGGCTGGCGCTGGAGGAAGTGGAGCGGCTGAAGGCCATGGTGGAAGAGGCGCGGCGGCAGAAGGAGGTGGCGGAGAAGGAGTCAGAGCGGCAGATCCAGCTGGCACGGGAAGCGGCGCAGAAGCGGATTGCGGCGGAGGAGAAGGCCCACCTGGCTGCCGTACAGCAGAAGGAGCAGGAGCTGCTGCAGACACGGCAGCAGGAGCAGAGCCTCCTGGACCGGCTGCGGGAGGAGGCCGAGGGGGCCCGACGGGCCGCCGAGGAGGCCGAGCTCGCCCGCAGCAAGGCCGAGCAGGACGCCAGCCTCTCGCAGCAGCGGGTGGAGGAGGCTGAGCGGCTGAAGCAGCGGGCGGAGGAGGAGGCGCAGGCCAAGGCGCGGGCGCAGGCGGACGCTGAGAAACTGCGGAAGGAGGCTGAGCTGGAGGCGGCGAAGCGGGCACAGGCAGAGCAGGCGGCCCTGCGGCAAAAGCAGCTGGCGGATGCCGAGATGGAGAAGCACAAGAAGTTTGCGGAGCAGACGCTGCGTCAGAAGGCGCAGGTGGAACAGGAGCTGACCAAGGTGAAGCTGCAGCTGGATGAGACCGACCACCAGAAGGGCATCCTGGATGAGGAACTGCAGCGGCTGAAGGAGGAGGTGACGGACGCCGTCCGGCAGAAGGCCCAGGTGGAGGAAGAGCTCTTCAAGGTGCGGGTTCAGATGGAGGAGCTGGCCAAGCTGAAGAGCCGCATTGAGGAGGAGAACAAGGCACTGATTCTCAAGGACAAGGACAACACGCAGAAGTTCCTGGCAGAGGAGGCCGAGAAAATGAAACAGGTGGCGGAGGAGGTCGCCCGGCTCAGTGTGGAGGCCCAGGAGGCCGCCCGTATGCGGCAGCTGGCTGAGGATGACCTGGCGCAGCAGCGGGCACTGGCCGAGAAGATGCTGAAGGAGAAGATGCAGGCGGTGCAGGAGGCCACACGGCTGAAGGCCGAGGCGGAGATGCTGCAGAAACAGAAGGACCTGGCTCAGGAACACGCCAAGCGGCTGCAGGAGGACAAGGAACAGATGCAGCAGCGCCTGGCCGAGGAGACCGAGGGCTTCCAGAAGACGCTGGAGGCTGAGCGCCGGCGACAGCTGGAGATCACGGCTGAGGCTGAGCGCCTCAAGATGCACGTAGCAGAGATGAGCGCAGCCCAGGCCAAGGCCGAGGAGGAGGCCAAGCGGTTCAAGAAGCAGGCGGAGGAGATCAGTGAGAAGCTGCACCAGACCGAGCTGGCCACACAGGAGAAGATGACTCTGGTGCACACGCTGGAGATCCAGCGGCACCAGAGTGATCAGGACGCCGAGAAGCTGCGGGCGGCCATCGCCGACCTGGAGCATGAGAAGGAGAAGCTGAAGCAGGAGGCAGCACTGCTGCAGCAGAAGGCGGAGGAGGTACTGGGCTGTGGGTGGTGGGACTCAAGGGACATCCTCCCTCTACCCGGTCACCCCCCATGGCATGTACCAGTTGCTGGCCAGGTGCCAGGAGCCACACTGCCCAAGGATCATCACCGTAGCACAGGAGCGGGTCACTGGCACTGCCCGGGAGGTCCCACCTGCCCGGGGTCATGGCAAATGGCAGGAGCATGCGCAGATCCTGTGGCAAGGTGCTGGAGAGGACCTCCCACCCACCCCCTGCCCTGGCGATCCCTTTGACGATACCCACCAGTGGTACTGGCCCCGAGGCTCATCCCACCTCACTCCTCTCTGTAGCCAAGAGCTGTCCCCAGCTGCTGGGGGTCCGTGACCCCGCAGGTGTCCCTGTGTCTGTCCACTGCTTGTCCCACCTGTGTGTTGTTGCTGTGGCTCCTTACGCCGGCTCTGCTCCCTTAACTCGTAACCAATGTAGCAGAGAGGTTGAGTGACCCTGCGCCCCCCACCCCAGCCCTGTGCCACCCCTCCTGCTCGTTCCCTCTCCCCACCCCACCCCACTGGTGACATCTAACCGCGCTGTACTCTCTCCCACCCCAGATGCAGGTGGCCCAGCAGGCACAGCTCCGGCAGGAGACACAGCTGCTCCAGCAGACCTTCCTGACAGAGAAAGACGCCTTGCTGCAGAAGGAGAAGTTCATTGAGGAGGAGAAGACAAAGCTGGAGAAGCTCTTTAAAGATGAAGTGAACAAAGCCCAGAACCTGAAGGCGGAGCAGGAGAGACAGCAGAAGGAGATGGAGCAGGAGAAGCAGCAGTTGAAAGCCATGTTGGACGAAGCCAAGAAGCACCAGAAGGAAGCGGAGGAGAATGTCCGGCACAAGCAAGAGGAAATGCAGGAGCTGGAGAGGCAGCGGCAGCAGCAGGAGAAGCTCCTGGAAGAGGAGAACAAGAAGCTGAGGGAGAGGTTGGAGCAGATGCAGGAGGAGTACAAGGCTGCCCTGGCCCAGAGGCGAGAGATCATGATCCAGACGGACGACTTGCCTCAGGAGGCTGTGGTTACAACCACGCAGCTGCCTGATGCCAAAGCAGTGCCCAACGGCCGGGATGCGGTGGATGGCTTGGCACAGAACGGGGAGCCCGAGTTCGCCTTCGAGGGCATCCGTCAGAAGGTGTCTGCAGAGAAGTTGGCTGACGCTGGCATCTTGAGCAGAGAGAGCCTGGAGAAGCTGGCGAAGGGCACGGTGAGCGTCGGGGAGCTGTCACAGAGGGAGGACGTCAAGAAGTACCTGCAGGGCAAGAGCAGCATCGCCGGCTTGCTGATCAAACCCACCAACCAGAAGATGAGCATCTACGAAGCCATGAAGAAGCAGCTGCTCAGCCCTGGCACTGCACTGGTGCTCCTGGAAGCTCAGGCCGCCTCTGGCTTCATCATCGACCCCGTGCGCAATGCGAGGCTGTCAGTGAACGAGGCGGTGAGAGAGGGCATCATCGGGCCAGAGCTGCACAACAAGATGCTCTCAGCTGAGCGGGCAGTCACCGGCTACAAGGATCCCTACACGGGTGACCAGATCTCCCTGTTCCAGGCCATGAAGAAGGAGCTGATCGTCAGGGAGCACGGCATCCGCCTGCTTGAGGCCCAGATCGCCACCGGCGGCATCATCGACCCCGTCCACAGCCATCGCCTGCCCGTGGAGACTGCCTACAAGCGCGGCTACTTCGACCAGGAGATGAACCAGGTCCTTTCCGACCCCAGCGATGACACCAAGGGCTTCTTCGACCCCAACACCCAGGAGAACCTGACCTACCTGCAGCTGATGGAGCGGTGTGTGACTGACCCGGACACAGGGCTGTGCCTCCTGCCCCTCACTGACCAGGCAGCCAAAGCACGAGAGCTGGTCTATACCGACAAAGAGGCCAAGGATGTCTTTAAGAAGGCAACAGTGACGGCACCATTCGGCAAGTTCCAAGGGAAGACGGTGACCATCTGGGAGATCATCAACTCCGAATACTTCACAGACGACCAAAGGCGGGACCTGATCCAGCAGTATAGAACTGGCAAGATCACAGTGGAGAAGATCATTAAGATCATCATCACGGTTGTGGAGGAAAGTGAGAAGAAGAGACAAATGTGCTTTGAGGGCCTGCGGGCCCCCATCCCTGCCGCTGAGCTGCTGGACAGCAAGATCATCACCAAGGACCTCTACAACCAGCTGCACCAGGGCAAGAAGTCTGTGAAGGACGTGGCGGAGATGGATTCCGTGCGGCCGTACCTGCAGGGCACGGGTGCCATCGCTGGTGTCCTGGTGGAGTCCACTGGCCAGAAACTCACCTTCTACGATGCTCTGAAGAGAAACCTGCTGAGGCCAGATGTTGCCCTGTCCCTCCTGGAAGCTCAGGCCGCCACCGGCTACGTCATCGATCCCGTGAGGAACAATCTCTTCTCCGTCGATGAGGCGGTGAAGGCGGAGGTGGTGGGGCCAGAGTTCCACGAGAAGCTGCTGTCAGCAGAGAAGGCAGTGACCGGCTACAAAGACCCCTACACGGGCCAGACGGTTTCCCTCTACCAAGCACTGAAGAAGGGCCTCATCCCCAGCGAGGCCGGGCTGCGGCTGCTGGACGTCCAGCTGGCAACTGGCGGCATCATTGACCCCGTGAACAGCCACCGGCTCCCACTTGAGGTGGCCTACAAGCGCGGCTACCTCGACCCGGAGATCAATGAGGCTCTGGCCGAGCTGCACGACAACGTCAGAGCCTCGTTCTACTGTCCCAACACCCGAGAGCACCTCAGCTATGCCCAGCTGTTGAAGAGCTGCCACCGCGACCAGAAGACCGGGCTCTGCCTGCTGCCGCTGTCGGATGAGGCCATCCAGTCACAGCAGGAGGAGGTCTACACCGACAGCCAGGCCAAGGAGTGCTTCGAGAAGGCCACCGTGGAGGTCCCTGTAGGCAGCATGAAGGGCCAGATGATGACCATCTGGGAGCTAATCCACTCTGAGTACTTCACAGAGGAGCACAGGCGAGAGCTCCTCCGGCAGTACAAGACCGGCAAGGTGACCATCGAGAAGATCATCAAGATTGTCATCACCATCATAGAGGAGGCAGAGACCAAAAAGCAGGAGAAGCTGACATTCAGCGGGCTCCGGGCCCCGGTCCCTGCCAGCGAGCTGCTGGAGTCCCGCATCATCAGCAAAGCCCAGTATGAGCAGCTGAAGGACGGCAAGAAGTCAGTGAAGGACCTCGCAGAGACAGATGCTGTGAGGAGGTTCCTGCACGGCAGCGACTGCATCGCTGGCGTCTACGTGGAGGCGACCAAGGAGAAGCTGAACATCTATGAGGCCATGAAGAGGAACCTGTTGAGGCCCAGCACTGCCGTGATCCTCCTGGAAGCCCAGGCAGCGACTGGGTTCCTGATTGACCCTGTGAAGAACCGGAAGCTGTACGTCAACGAGGCTGTGAAGGCCGGCGTTGTTGGGCCAGAGCTGCATGAGAAGCTGCTGTCCGCGGAGAAGGCCGTCACCGGCTACAAGGACCCCTACTCGGGTGACACCATCTCCCTCTTCCAGGCCATGAAGAAAGGACTGATTGTCAGGGAGCACGGCATCCGCCTGCTTGAGGCCCAGATCGCCACCGGCGGCATCATCGACCCCGTCCACAGCCACCGCGTCCCCGTGGAGGTGGCCTACAAGAGGGGCTACTTTGATGAGGAGACAAACCGGACCCTCTCTGACCCCAGTGATGACACCAAGGGCTTCTTCGATCCCAACACCAATGAGAACCTCACCTACACACAGCTGAAGGAGAAGTGCATCGAGGACCCCGAGACGGGCCTGTACCTGCTGCCGCTGCGAGAACCTGAGAAGCTGGCGTTGGTGGAGACCACCCAGGTGTACACGGAGGCAGAGACGCGAAAGGTGTTTGAGGAGACGCAGGTGGACATCCCTGTGGGCAGCAGGGCCGGCTCCTCCATGTCACTGTGGGAGATCATGCACTCCGACCTGCTGCCCGAGGAGCAGCGGAAGCAGCTGATGGAGGAGTTCCAGTCGGGCCGCGTGTCCAAGGAGCGCATGATCATCATCATCATCGAGATCATCGAGAAGACTGAGATCATCCGGCAGCAGAACCTCACGTCCTACGACTACGTCCGGCGCCGCATCACGGCCGAGGACCTCTATGAGGCCAGGATCATCTCTCAGGACATCTACAACCTGCTGAAGCAGGGCTCCAAAACCTTCCGGGAGCTCCTGGACATTGAGACAGTCTGGAAGTACCTCTACGGGTCGGGCTGTGTGGCCGGCATCTACATCCCCTCCTCCAAGCAGACCCTCAGCATCTACCAGGCGCTGAAGAAGGGGTTGATCAACTCGGAGGTGGCCCGGTCTCTCCTGGAGGCCCAGGCTGCCACCGGCTTCATGATCGACCCCACAAAGAACGAGATGCTGACCGTTGACGAGGCAGTCAGGAAAGGCGTGGTGGGCCCTGAAATCCACGACCGGCTCCTATCTGCGGAGAGGGCCGTCACTGGCTACCGAGACCCCTACAGCGAGCAGAAGATCTCCATCTTCCAGGCCATGAAGAAAGACCTCATTCCCAGCGAAGAGGCCCTCAAGCTCCTGGATGCCCAGATTGCCACCGGTGGTGTCATCGACCCGCACCTGGGCTTTCACCTGCCACTGGAGGTGGCCTACCAGCGGGGCTTCCTCAACAAGGAGACGTACGACATGCTGTCCGAGCCCAGTGAGGTGCGGAGCTATGTGGACCCATCGACAGAGGAGAAGCTGAGCTACACGCAGCTCCTGAAGCGCTGCCGGAAGGACGAGAGCAGCCGGCTCCTCCTGCTGCCACTCGGCGACACGCGGAAGCTCACCTTCCGCGGGCTGCGCAAGCAGATCACTGTGGAGGAGCTGGTCCGCTCGCAGGTGATGGACGAAGCCACGGCCCAGCGCCTCCAGGAGGGCCTCACCTCCATCGAGGAGGTATCCAAAAATTTGAAGAAGTTCCTGGAGGGCACCAGCTGCATCGCCGGCGTCTTCGTGGACTCCACCAAGGAGCGGCTTTCCGTCTACCAGGCCATGAAGAAGGGCATCAT
>JAOEGS010009825.1:0-34221 GCA_025447755.1 Corythornis vintsioides | reverse complement strand
AGCTGCATCGCCGGCGTCTTCGTGGACTCCACCAAGGAGCGGCTTTCCGTCTACCAGGCCATGAAGAAGGGCATCATACGGCCGGGCACCGCCTTCGAGCTGCTGGAGGCTCAAGCAGCCACAGGCTACGTGATTGACCCCATCAAGGGACTCAAGCTGACGGTGGAGGAGGCCGTGCGTATGGGCATCGTGGGCCCCGAGTTCAAGGACAAGCTGCTCTCCGCCGAGAGGGCGGTGACCGGCTACCGGGACCCCTACTCCGGGAAGCTCATCTCCCTCTTCCAGGCCATGAAGAAGGGGCTGATCCTGAAGGACCATGGGATCCGCCTGCTCGAGGCCCAGATCGCCACCGGTGGCATCATTGACCCCGAGGAGAGCCACCGCCTGCCCGTGGAGGTGGCCTACAAGAGGGGCCTCTTTGACGAGGAGATGAATGAGATCCTGCTGGATCCCAGCGATGACACCAAGGGCTTTTTCGACCCCAACACAGAGGAGAACCTGACCTACCTGCAGCTGATGGAGCGCTGCATCACTGACCCCGAGACCGGCCTCTGCCTCCTGCCCCTGAAGGAGAAGAAGCGGGAGAGGAAAACGTCCTCCAAGTCCTCCGTCCGCAAGCGCCGGGTGGTGATCGTCGACCCGGAGACAGGCAAGGAGATGTCAGTGTACGAGGCCTATCGCAAGGGTCTCATTGACCACCAAACCTACCTGGAGCTGTCAGAGCAGGAGTGTGAGTGGGAGGAGATCACCACCTCCTCCTCCGATGGCGTGGTGAAGTCCATGATCATCGACCGGCGCTCAGGCCGCCAGTATGACATCGATGACGCCATCAGCAAGGGCCTGATCGACCAGTCGGCCCTGGACCAGTACCGCTCAGGCACCCTCTCCATCACCGAGTTTGCCGACATGCTCTCCGGCAACATGAGCGGCTTCCGCTCGCGGTCATCCTCGGTGGGCTCCTCCTCCTCCTACACTGTCAGCCCAGCCCCCGTGCGGACACAGATATCCATGTGGAGCGACCCGACCGAGGAGACTGGACCGGTGGCCGGCATCCTGGACACAGACACCCTGGAGAAGGTCTCCATCACAGAGGCAATGCGCCGCAACCTGGTGGACAACATCACGGGGCAGAGGCTGCTGGAAGCCCAGGCCTGCACCGGTGGGATCATCGACCCCAACACCGGCGACAAGTGCTCTGTGGCCGACGCCGTCAACAAGGGCTTGGTGGACAAGATCATGGTGGACCGCATCAACCTGGCACAGAAGGCCTTCTACGGCTTTGAGGACCCGCGGACCAAGACGAAGATGTCGGCGGCGCAGGCGCTGAAGAAGGGCTGGCTCTACTACGAGGCCGGGCAGCGGTTCCTGGAGGTGCAGTACCTGACGGGCGGGCTGATCGAGCCCGACGCCCAGGGCCGCGTCTCCCTGGACGAGGCCCTGCAGAAGGGCACCATCGACGCCCGCACCGCCCAGAAGCTGCGTGACGTCAACACCTACTCCAAGTACCTCACCTGCCCCAAAACCAAGCTCAAGATCTCCTACAAGGACGCCATGGACAGGAGCATGATCGAGGATGGGACAGGCCTGCGGCTGCTGGAGGCCTCCTCCCAGTCCAGCAAGGGCTACTACAGCCCCTACAACGTCAGCAGTGCCGGATCCACCTCTGGCTCCCGTGCCGGCTCCCGCACCGGCTCCCGCTCGGGGTCCCGGCGAGGAAGCTTCGACGCCACCGGCTCCGGCTTCACCATGACCTTCTCATCCTCCTCCTACTCCTCCAGCTTCGGGCGCCGATACACCACGGGTGTGCTGGACGCGGCGGCGGTTGCCCTCGCCCTCACCTTGTCGGCAGCGGTGCCGAGCCAGAGCTGCGGGAGAGAGGCGAGCGGGGAGCTCCCCAGGCTGCCTGGACCCCCGCTCCACGTGGCCTGAGCCCTGCCCGAGGAAGCTGCCGCCTCGCCTGCTCCGCATGTTGTGCCGACGCCGCTGCCTAATCACTAGCGTTTTATTTTTAAAACTCCACTCTTCTTCCAAAGCAGTGCCTAAAGTTTAACCAAAAAAAAAAAAACCCACAAAAAAAAAAGACTTAGACTAATATATTAATATATTATATGATTGTTCTGACAGTATTTGTATATTAAGAGACGCAAGAGAAGACACACTACCCTCCAGCGCCGAGCCTGCCCTGGCACCCGCTGCCGATCCCACCGGACACAGCGAGGCAGGGCCAGGAAATGGGAAAACAGTTCTGTCGTCGTGACCTAACCACTGAGCTTTCTGTAATTAACCCGCCGGCTTCACCCCCGCGCCCCAACGGAGGAGATGACAGCAGTGATGATGGAGGAGGAGGAGGAGGAGATAACCTTGGCACCCGGCCAGCAACACGCCTGCAGGGCACTGAAGGCTCCCTGCCACCCGCTGCCAGTGCCTGGACCCTTCCAGCCACCCTCAGCACAGAGTGGCACGGCGAGGAGGGGTCTCCACACCCTGGCTCCCTGACTTGGCCTCCCAGCCGGTGCCCCCACCCCTAAGTGCCCATTGGTGCTGCCGCTGCTTCCACGCCGCGAGGAGGGACCTGCCACCGCTTCACCCGCTGACGCCTCCGCCAGCACCAGCCCCCCTGCCCTCCCACTCGCTGGGATGTGCCAGCCACACTTGGCTCTCCCTGGCCCCTCTGGCCAGCAGCTGTGCCAGCTGCTGCCCAGCTGTCTGTCTGTCTGTCCGTCCGTGTATCTGGGAAGTGCTCGGCATGAGGCCGTTCTCTTGTAACACCAACGTGGCTTCGTTGACTGCCAGAGCCTGTGCCCTGCTCGGCAGAGCCGGCACTGCCAAAACCAGCCCAGCTCCATGCACAGCTCATGTGCCCAGACCCTGCCCCCATGCGTGTGCGTGTGTGTCCCCCGATCGTCACGGGGGTTCTCCAGCCCCTCTTGAGGGACCCTGGGAGCACAGGGTGGCACGCGGGAGGCCGCAGCTGCCCGGCAGGCTCTCTGGTTAGAAAAACGGCGGATCCGGTAAAGCCGGACTCCTCGTCTCCTCCTCCCGGCCCCGCTCCCCCTCCCGCGGTAACGCGCTCTCTCTCTGGCAGACGTCCTTTTCCAGCCCCACCAAAGAAGTCCCCGCACCGCTGGGCGAGCTCCTGAGCTGGGTCTCCGACGTCAGGAGGTTGTGGATGGGCTCGAGGGGTGCCCGGGACGCGGCGGCAGCACAGGTAACGCCAACCTTCCCAGCCTGCTGGTGTTCCCGGCATCCTACCCCTCACCAGGCTGGCACTGGGCCTTTGGCCGGGCGCCATGTCCTCCGGGGCAGCACCACAGAGGTGCCCAGGGGGGGTTTGTTCTCCAAGGGCGGCTTTGGGCTGCCCGCAGCTAAGGGCTGCCTGGGTGTGGTTGCACTGGAGCAGGGCGGGCGTGCGGTGCTGCTGGCTGGGCTCAGTGGCTTCACCTCAGGGAGCGTCCCCCTCCTCCCCCCGTCTCATCCCATCTTTTCTGTTCGCTTTGTTGTAGTGTGGCTGGATGTTCATCCCAACTCCCCTCACCGCTGCTGCCGAGCCCGTGCCCCTGGCCCGCGGCGACTGGGACCGTGCCCGAGGATGCTGGGACGTGGCGCTTGCCAGAGTCCCCGGGCAGAGACCGGGCGCAGGGGCTGCCCTGTGGCACCAGACCCCCCACAACCCCTGGCCCCCAGCTGGGGACGAAGCAATAAGTGATGCCGGGGCAGGAACATGCCAGCTTGGGTCCCCTCGAGTGGCACCCGTGTGGTCGCCCGGCCCCCTCCTCGCCCCGTGCCTGGGCAACACCCTCCCCTCCCGGCACGGTGCCAGGGCTCACCCGTGGAGCTCCACAGCATTTCTCCTCCTCCTCCTCATCCTCCTCCCACCTGCTCTCATCTGTGTAAATCGAGTCATGTTTACTCCTCAGCGTCCTGTGTCGTTATTATTAGTTACAATTAATTATTATTTTCATTATCCAGTTTTGCTTTTGCATGATGCTGCCATTGGCGCCAATCAGTGCCAATGCCCAGCCCGGCTGGGGTCCCTCAGGGCCTGCCCATACCTACCCACAACCATCTCCCCTCGTGCTGGGAGGGGGGAAACAACCGTGACCTGCACCAACCGCAAAGTGGCTGTAAAACCATGGGGGGCCCACCCGGGGCAGTAAAGGATCCTCTGAAACCAGCCGGCAGCTCTGCGTGGTCTGTTTGCCCCGGTATGCGCTGGCATCGCTGAGGCGGGTGCTGGCTGTGGGTCCCGGGCACTGTGGTGGGTGCCGTTGGCGGGTCCCAGTTGCCTCCTGCGATGTGTGCCGTGCTGCCGCGGGTCGTGGTGGAGCGTGCCAGGGTCGGTCTGGGTCCTCCTGACATCAGCTGGGTTGGTGCTTGACTGTGCCCGGGACCCCTGTGGTGCCAGACCAGGAGCTGGCCCACGGTGGTCTCCCCAGAGCTGCCCTGGTGAGTACCAGGGTGTCCCCTGTGCCGGGTCCCTGCCAGTGGTCGCGTAGTGGTCACAGCTGGTAGCAGAGAGGCTTCTGAGGTTGTGTCCTTGGCACAAGAATGGCTCTGTCCCTCTGGTAACAGGCTCTGGGCAGGGCAGTGCCACCATCCCCCAGGGTGCTTAGGCGCTGTGCCAGGGTGTGCCACTGCCAGACAGGGGCTGTGCTGTGGGTGCCCCCTTGTAGCAGGCAGGCTGTGCCAGGGGTGCCCAAGCCAAGGTGGCCAGGATGGCAGCAGCCGGGGAGCCTCAGCTGGCTGGGGTGGATACAGGTGAACTGACTGAGCCATGATGGGGCTGCAGTGAGACCGTGGTGTTCACTGCAGGCATCCTGGTAAAGGGGGGGGTTCCCTGGCACTGGCCTGGTTGGCTCAGGGCGTTTCCAGCCCCTCGCGTGTCAGGTCCTGCAGCTCCATCCAGGCCTGTCCCTTGGCAGCGCCAGTCACTGTGCTGGCAGCACCAAAGCTATGCCACATCTAGGGTCTGGCAGGGCCTGCCAGGGAGCAGCAGGACTGTGCCAGCTGCAGCTGAGCTATGGCTGGGTCACAGACATGGGGCCCAGCATCTCCTGGTCTCTCTGGAATTGGGAGCCCAGCCCTGGCCCCAGCACTCCCGAGGTGGCCTCCCTGGGGCAGGGCAGAAGGGCAGGAGACCCCTCCCTGGCCCTGCTGCCCACACTCTTCTGCACACCCCCAGGAGCCCCTCTGCTGCCCTGGTCACCCCCCAGGAGCAGGACCCTCCCCTTGCCCTGGTTGGACCTCAGGGGGGTTCCTGGGTGTGTCACAACCTGGGGAGGAGAAACGGCGCAGGGGTGACACCCTCTGCCCACGCTGCTGGCACCCTGGGTCTGATCCGGGTCTGTGGCAGGATTTGGTCAACGGCCTGGCAGCTCCAGCCCGGCTGTGCCAGGGCGGTGGGCAAGCGGCGGGGCCAGGCGCGGGGGACGGAGCAGCGGCCACTGCACGGGGCTGTGCCAGGAGCAGCAGAGGGAGATGCCAGTCAGAGCGGCGTTGGCAAACAGCCGGTCACACGGTGCCAGGGGCACTGTCACAACGACACGGGTGTGTTGTGACAGTGCCTCACAACATGCCCCGAGCCCCGAGCCCTCCTGCCCCGAGCCCATGGGTGCTCACCCAGCACTGTGTTGCCCTGGCAGCTGCCCCTGCCCAGTCTGGCACGTGGGAGCTACGGCCGCTGTGCCAGGCGAGACTGCAGCAGCCGGCTCAGCCCTCCTGGCACACACCGGCCGCCAGCTCCCTGTGCCCACCGCCCCGGGCACTGCTGGCTCCACCCCACTGTTTGAGGCTCTGGGAATTTCTCTCCGACTTTACTGGCAACCACCAACCCGCACCGGCCTCTCCCACGCCCTGTCCTCACCAGGGCACCGAACCTTTCTCCAGGGCGACGGGCTGCCTGGCATGCCAGGACACGCCGAGCTGCTGTGCCCAGGCACTTTGTCGCTGCTTTGGGCATCTCCAAGGATGTTCATGCCCACTGTCGTGTCCTGGGGTGCAGCCAGCACAGCCCCGAGGTGCCTGGTGACTGGCAGCTGTGCCACAGCCAGAGCTCCCTGGGGTGCCCTGGCTCAGCTCTGCCAACCTTGCTGAGCCCGGCTGCCAGTGGCTGGGAATCTGTGGTGCTCGGCCTTGGCACTCTGTGCTGCCCGCAGGGCTCTGCTACCGCAGTCCCTTGTTTGCCCTGGCATGTGCTGAGTGGGGTGGCATGATGCAGGTGGACATGCATGTCCAGAAATGTGCCATGAGTGCCAGCTGTGTGGGACCCTGGGTGCCCACTGGGTGCCAACCAAATGCCTGCCGTGGATTCAGGTTCCCGAATCAGGGAACCGATCCTGTGTGTGGGTCTGGGGCCAGGGGTGCTCTGCCCCCAACCTATCTGAGGGCTCCTGGCAACACCCTGAGACTCCTGCACCTTGAAGGTAGGGAGGTGGCAGCAGATCCTCGTTCTCCTGCCCCTCGGCGAGTCCCGACACCCCGTGCCCACCTCTCTGCTCTCCTTGCAGGTGCTCGGTGCTGATGTTGACACCGGACTCCCTGGGAAGAGCGTGGAGGGGTCGCTGCTGGATGGGGAGGTGATGGAGAGGTATGGGCACCACTGGCACCTCTGGGCAACCACTAAGAGCCGCTGGGCACTGCTGGCATGGCGGGACAGGACAAGGAGCTTGGCCAGGGCTAGGCTCGGTGTTGGGGGTGGGCATCAGCACCACGATGTGAGAACAGGGTCGAATCCTGTACCACCTGGGGGGTCTGGGGGCAAGAAATGTGCAATGGGAGGGTGGTGGCTGTGGGAGGCTGGTGGCAGTGGGAGGGTGGTGGCTGTGGAGAGCTGGTGGCTGTAGGAGGGTGGCGGCCATGAGGAGCTGGTGGCTGTGGGGAGCTGGTGGCTGTGGGAGGGTGGTGGTTGTAGGAGGGTGGTGGCCATGGGGGCTGGTGGCCATGGGGGCTGGTGTCCCGGCTGTCTCAGCAGACCGTGTCTGTGGGGCGAGTGGCCAGAGCGGCGGCCGGAGGTCCACGAGCAGCTGCTGGCCCTGCGGCACTGGCTGGACGCTGTGGAGAAGAGGTTGCCCGCCTGTCTGGAGCCCGGAGCAGCCCTGCAGGTAATGGGCTCGCCACGGGCACGGCCAGTGGCAGAACCACTTGCAGCTGGGCAGTGCCCAGCCTGCAACTCCACCGAGGCTGGTGAGGTCCTGGTCCCCAAAGGGAGGATGGGCCTTTGGCACAGCCCCAAACCGGTTGTGCCACCTGTGCCAGGCAGTGTGCCAGGGCCCAGGGTATGGCTCTCTGGCCTGGCTGTGCTCTGGAAGCACCACCATCCTGCCATGGGCTCAGAGCCTTCTGGACCCATGGTCCTGCTGGTACACATAGCCCTGCCAGTACTTGTGGCTCTGCCAGTGCCCATGGCTTTATCAGTCCCCATGGCATTGCCAGTACTCACAGCTTTGCTGGTACCCATGACCCTGCTGGACCCGTGGCTTTGCCAGTACTCCTGGCACCCCCAGCACCTGCTGGGGGCAGGGGCACCTTCATCTCCAGGCTCAGGCCTGTGCCATGGCACCTCTGCCCGGGTGAGGGGTGTGCAGCTGGGCACAGGGTGTGCACAACTGTGCCCGTGGTGCCTCTGGCCGGCACCGGCCGCTGTCTCTCGGCACCCTAGAGCACCCATGGTGGGTGCCCAGGCAGCCCCTCCTCGCTGCCCCGCCAGAACCCCTCACCGGCTCCTTTTGTTCAGCGCTGGCTGCACGCAGGCTCCGGCGCACACATGGCAGCACAAACTGAAAGGGCCTTTCATCCAGCCCGGACAAAGCCGAGGCCGCGGAGAAACCTCCCGGCTCCAGGGTCTGAGCCACGGATCCCAGAAACCTCCCGGCTCCAGGGTCTGAGCCACGGATCCCAGAAACCTCCCGGCTCCGGGGTCTGAGCCACGGATCCCAGAAACCTCCCGGCTCTGGGGTCTGATCCTGTGGGTTCTGTGTGGCCGTGGACCCTGGTGCCCAGTGCTGGGCTTCCTCTGCCCAGTGCCACCCCCAGCCCGGTGCCAGATGAACTCACGGCAGAGGAAGGAGCCGACTTGTTGCCTGCCGTGGCTCCCAAATGAGTTGCTGGGAGGTGCCAGGAATGCTGAGGGTGCCTGGCTGACATGGAGCTGAGTCTGCCAGGGCTTGTGCCATGGGGCAGTGGGGAGGGAGCAGCCATGGTGCTGGGGGGGGTGGTCGGAGCTGTGCGGCAGGTGAGGGCAGAGACCCCCAGGCCATCCCCTCTTTGTGGTGGGGCAGCTGCTTCCCCAGGACAAGGTGCCCAGCTCAGCACCGGCAGCTGGGCCCAGTTGGGCCAGTTCAGCCCGGGATTGTCAGAACTACCTGAGGGGACCCACCCGCAGCTCTGGCACTGGGTGCTGAGCTCCATGCTGCATGGAGCCCAGTGGGGATGGTGGAGTGATGTTGATGCCAGGGAATATGGTGAGATGCCAATACCAGGGAAGGTGGTGTGATGCCAATACTGGGGAAGACGGTGCGATGCCAACACTGGGGAGGATGGAGCGATGCCAATGCCAGGGAAGCTGGTATGATGCTGATAGTGGGGGAGATGATGCCAGGGATGATGGTGTGATGCTGATGCCAGAGGTGATGGTGTGATGCCAATACTGGGGGGGATGATACGATGCCAATACCCAAGAAGATGATGTGATGCTGAAACTGGGGAAGACAGTGCAATGCCAGTGCCGGGGAAGACGGAGCGATGCTGAAACTGGGGAAGATGGAGTGACGCCGATGCCAGGGGGAGATGATGTGATGCTGATGCCGACGCCGCGGGAGAGCCGGGAAATGCTAATTCCCCGCCGTGTCTGGGAGCAGACAAAGCCCCCGGCCCCTCCGCCTGCTGCTCTCAGGAGACCCCACAGGAGCCCCATCCATCAGCCACGCTCCCGGCAGTGGCCCCCGGCCCCTTTGTGTGGGGCAGGACACCCCCCCGGTCCTTTTTTCTGTGGGGCAGGACCACCCCCCTGGCCCCCGTTGTGTGGGCCATGACCCCTAGCCCCAGAGGGCCTCTCGACAGCTGTGGGGCTGGGGTTTGGAGCTGGGTGGGGGTCGACCCACGTGCCCCACGGGTACGAGCATCCCCCCACCCTGGAACCCTCGGCACCCCCCTCGGGGCAGGTGGGGGAGGACATCGGCTCTGGGGAGGGGTCTTTACAGCAGCATCTTCCCAGCCCCCAGCCAAGGACCCCCCAAAGCCTCCAGGAGCTGTGGGGCTTCACCCCTCCCCCCGCTGCGGTCCTGGCTGTGGGGCGGGAGTCGGGATGGGACGGGGGGGGTCGGGGCACTCCGGGGGGGGCTGCAGCCGGGCTGCGGTGCGGGCACGGCCAGGGCCGGTACAGGGGCCGGTATGGAGGGCTGGGGGGCAGGTGCTGGTGCAGGAGGGGGCGGTGTCGGTCCGGGAGCCTCCCCCCGGGGTCGGGCGGTGGGAACGGCGCCGCTCCCCTCCCCCTGCCCAGGATGGCTGCGAGTCCCGGGGGGTTTCCCCGGTAACGGCGGCGGGCGGCGAGCGAAGGGTTAACGCGGGCGGGCTGGGGCGAGGGGGGGGCGTGGAGGGGTCAGGGCCGGGCCGAGCCGGTGCTGGTGCTGAGCCGGGGCCGAGGCGGTGCTGAGCCGAGCCGGGGTCGGTGCCCGAGCCGGAGGGTCCCCGCCCGGTGCCCCCGGGGCCGCCCCGACCCCCGGCGCCGCGGACGCTGCGCACAAAGGCGGCGGGGCCGGGGCCGGGTCCGAGCGATGCCCAGGCGGCGGTGACGGGCACCGGGCCCCGCTCCCCCAGCACGGGCCGAACCGGGCCGGGCCGGGACCCCCTCGCCCAGTCCGGCAGCACCCGGCCCGGCCCCGGCCCCATGGACGCCCCGTTCCACCGAGGGGTGAGTAGCGGGGGGAGCGGCGCCGGCTCCGGCACCGGGAGCTGCGTGGGAACGGCAGCCGGGGGCTGGGGGTGGGGAGCGGCCGGTGATGTCCCCGGAGCGGGGGGTGCGGGGGCTTCTCGAATCCCCTCCCCCCCACCCCGCGTCCGGCTGCTGTCCCCGGCGTGACCCCCAACCCGTGGGAGCTACTGTAACCCACCCGCCCGTGGGAACGGGTGCGACCCCCTCCCGTGGAAACCTGGTGTGATTCCACCCCCCCCACTCAGGGTCCACTCAGGGCAGGGTGACGGGGACCCCGCGATGCTGCAGGCGGGGACCTGCTCTGTGCTGAGATGCCCCTGGCTGGGCGGTGGGCGCAGGTGCACCCATGGGTGCGGATGGCCGGGTGCACGTGTGCGCACAAATGTGGGCGCTTGTGCGTGTGCACACGTGTGTGCACCTGGCGCCGGGCATGGCGGGGCGTGGGTGCGGGGTGTGGGTGCAGGTAGGGGTGGGTTCTCCTGCATGAGTGGGCGCCGGTGGGCAGTGGGTGCTTCCAGTCAGGTCGTTGGGTGTTCCCGGGTGGGTGGGTGCTCCCCAGCAAGCAGCGGATGCTCTCAGTCAGGTTGGTGGGTTCTCCCATCCGGGTGGGTGCTCCCCGGCGGGTGCCCCCCACCCCGCTTGCCGCAGCCGCCGGCCCTCCCCGGGCCCCGGTGCACAGATGGTTCCTTTCTCTGGCCCCGCGTTAATCTAACGGCACAAAGCGGCGGCGGCATCTGCCCGTCTGCCGGGTGCCCCCCGCCGTCCCTCGCTGCCGAGACGCGCCCATCGTGCGGGGACTCGAGCCCAGCCCTGGGGGACAATGCCACGGGTCCCCCGGGCTACTCGCGGTGACACCGGCGTCTCGTTTGGCTTGGCACACGCTGGGACCCTCCGGTGGCCGGGCGGGGCTTTGGGCAGCACCGGCGCGGCCGGGAGCGGGTGACCCCGGGGGTCCGGTGGCTCCGGTGACGCGCGTCCTCCTGGCTCGTTTCAGGCCGGTATCTGAGGCGGGTGCTCGGCGCCGGCACCTCGGCCCGTGCCATGGGGAACTCGGTGAGTCGGCCCAGCTGCCTGGGCCACAAGAGCCGGCGGCCGGACGAGCTCCTCCGGGAGCCGCAGCTGCGGGAACCGGACGCGCCGCAGCCGCCCGGCGGGAGCGTCGCCGAGGCCTGGCCGGGGCTGGCGGAGAAGCTGCCGGTGGAGAACGGCTGGAGCCCGGCGGCGGTCGGTGCTGTCCGGAGCAGCTCGGGCAGCCCGGTGCTCCGGCGCAGCCGCTCGGAGGTGTCGGTGCAGAATGGGAGCGCGGCCGGGGTCGCGACCAAGGGGCCGGGACAGGCGGGGGGCGCAACCTGGACCCCGCCACGGGCTGGCGTCCCCCGCGGAGCCTGGCCCTGGAAACCCGTCACCACCCGCGAGGTGACGGAGGTGACGGAGGTGACCGAGACCATCGTGACGGAGATCGTGGAGGTGACCGAGTACCCGGCCGGCGAGAAGGGCGGCGAGCCCCTGGTCACCCGCACGGTCACCGTGCTGACGGAGCGCGCGGCCGGACCCACGGACGCCGCAGAGGTGACTGCCGGGCAGGGACCCCCTCCGCGGAAGGCTCGGTCTCGGCCCTGAGCTCCCACCACCACTCCAAGGGTGCAGCCGGGTGCCGGAGGACGAGCATCGTCCCAGCACAGCCCTGCCACGGGCCGAGCTGCGGCGGGAGACACGGGGTCTGGGTCCTGCCATCCCCCGCGTCACCTCCCATGCAGGGCACGGTGGGGAGCACCCCCACCCAGTTGCCCCGTGGGTGCCCGGGCGGCTCAGCCACCTCTCTTCACAGGTGTCCCCGTGGGTTGTCCCCGTGCCGGAGGAGGCGGTGGCAGCGACGAGCACCGAGCGAGGCCAGGACACGGTGGAAAACCTGCTGGCCTGGGTGGCTGACATGGAGGAGCTGGTGGGCAACCAGAAGCCGCCCTCAGCAGAGGCCAAGGTGGCCAAGGCCCAGCTGGAGGAGCAGAAGGTCAGATCCTGGCATATCCCACCCACACTGAGGATTGGGGTGCTAGGGGTGCCGGTGGCAGAGCGGCTGTGCCAGGGAGGTGAGGGAGGGATGGGATCTTTCTCACAACCTGACCACCCCCCCTCCCCACAGCTCCTGAAGCGGCTGCTGGAGGAGCGGAGGCCACGTGTGGAGGTGGTTCTGCAGGATAGAGCTCTTCCACCAGCACAAGGGTCTGGCACGGTGGCAGTACCTGAGGACAGTGGCAGCCTCTGTGGCCTCAGGGACAAGTGGGACAAGCTGGTGAAGGAGGCTGAAGCCAGGTGGGTCATGGCCGAGACCTTTGGTGGTGGTGGCACATCCGTGGCTGCTCTGGCACGAGCCCATGGAACGCCATGGCTGGGTGCCCAGTGTGGATGTGCCAGTGCCCAGCTGGTTGGTGGGGTGATGCCTGGGTGATGCCAGGGTGGGGCAGGGGATGGGCAGCTGGTGGGTGACAGTGTGTCCCCAGTGGGCTCACCCACCCTCCCTGGCACAGGTATGGCTGCCTGGAGCGGATCCTGCCGGCAGCACAGACCTTCCAGGAGGCTGTGGACTCCTTCCAGGAGTGGCTGGGAGCCACTGAGAGGCAGCTGGCCCAGCTCTGGCACACCAACGGCTGTGTCACCCATGTGCAGGATGCCCACCAGCAAACCCAGGTTGGGACCGTGGCAGGCACGGGGTGGGCATGGGCACAGTGGGGCAGCCAAGCAGGTGCCGGGGGGGCTGGGGATCGCAGCATTGCCCACAGTGACTGCCACAGTTGCTTCTCGCCCAGGCCCTCTGTGAGGAGATCCGTGGACGGCTGGGGGAGCTGGATGTGGCACTGGAGAGCGGGCAGCGGGTCCTCGAGATGGTGACAGGCAAGTGGCACTGGCAGGGGTCACCGCAGGGTGCAGGAGGGAGCGGGCATAAAGCTGGGGCTGTGTCAGTACCCAGGGGACCCCAGTGCTGGGTGTTCTTGGGGTTTTTAGTCTAAACTGAGGTCTGTGGGGTCTCAGTGATGTGTTGGGGTTCATAATGTCACGTGATGCTGGAGCGTGGCCAGGGAAGGGACACAGAGCTGGGGAAGGGTCTGGAGCAGGAGTGTGGGGAGGAGCAGCTGAGGGAGCTGGGGGTGCCCAGCCTGCAGAGAAGGAGGCTCAGGGGAGACCTTCTGGCTCTGGCAGCTCCTGGCAGGAGAGAACCCGATGGATCTGCGCTGTGGTGTTCACAGCATCACTGGTGGGACACAGTGACTGTCAGATGGAGAGGGCTCGGGGGGACCTGTGGAGGTCAGGGACACAGTGAGACAAGATGCGCTGGCAGCTGGGGAGTTGAATTTTGTCTGTGGTGGGGACGAGGGGCTGGAGCTGGGTCCAGGGAGGGGAATACGGAGACGGGGTGACGGTCACAGCGCTGACGAGCGGTGCTGCAGGGGAGGAGGCCCAGCTGGCGCAGGAGAAGATGGAGTCGCTGCGGATGCGGTACCTGATCGTGGGCCAGAGCAGCGCCGACACTGAGCACCGGCTGGGGCAGACTCTGGAGGCCTCGTCCCGCCTGGGCACGGCCCAGGAGGACCTGGCGCTTTGGTTGGGCCGCATGGAGACGGAGCTGGGCTCCCGGGATGGTGGCCACGGTGGGCACGAGCCCTCGGTCAGCGCCAGCGACATGGAGAAGGTGCAGCACACGCGGCTCCGGGGACCCTGCCCCACAGCATCGCCAGGGGGAGCCGGGTGGGACACGCCAGGATACAGCAGTGGGCGCATTGAGGGGGGGTCTGTGTCCCAGCGAGGCCACCCCGGTGCTGACACCTCCTCTCCCTGGCTGCAGTTCGAGCAGATCCTGGAGGCCCAGGTGACCCGCACGGCTGAGCTCAGCGTGCGGCTGGAGGAGATCGGCCTCGTGCAGCTGGATGCCCAGAGCCTCCGCACGCAGCTCGACGAGCAGAAGGTGGGTCTGTGTGCTGCCTGGACCCAAGGGGTGCCTGGAGGTCCCTGGGCATGCTGGTGAAGGGACCCAAAGGGTGTGCAAAGATCCCAAGGACTCTGGGTCCTTGTTCTGCTGGGCTTCTCCAGGGACACTGGTGAAGGGACCTAAACAGTGCCCAGAGGTCCCCGGGGACACTGGCATTGGGTCTCTGCTGTGCTGGGCTGCTGCAGGGACCCAGCTGAAGGGACCCAAAGGGTCCTCAGAGGTCCCCAAAGGCTGCTCAGATGTCCCCAAAGGCTGCTCAGATGTCTCCAAGGAGCTGTCTCTGTGTCCCGGCTCTGCTCCTGCGCTGACCCCCCGGCAGATACGTGCACGGAGTCCCCGGTGTCCCCGCCGGCCCCGACACCAATCCCCCACTCCCCACCCCCTGTTGCCTTCCAGCTGCTCTCCGCCGAGATCCTGCAGCACCGGGGGCTGGTGGAGCGTCTCCTGGGGATCGCGGAGCCGCTGCTGCGCTGCTGCCCTGAGCCCCTGCGGCAGCACCTCCAGGTGGGCTGCGCCCGTGGGCGCCGGGTGGGGGGTTCGGGGGGCGGCCCCGCCGCGCTGCGCGTCCCCGCTGAGACCTCCGCCCCCCGTCCCCGCAGCCGGCGGCGCAGGCGCTGCGGGAGCGCGCGGAGCAGCTGTCCCAGCGGAGCGGAGCCTGCGCCGTGCGCCTGGAGCTCGCCCAGTCCCTGCTGGCACAGTTCGGCGAGGCGCTGGAGGAGCTGGGGCCCTGGCTGGAGGAGACGCGGGAGGTCGGGGGGCAGCTCTGCCCCAACGCCATCAGCTACGAAGCCTTCAGGGAGCAACAGGCTCTGCTGCAGGTGAGGGGTCTGCTGCAGGTGAGGGGTCTGCTGCGGGCGAGAGCTCCGGGGGGCGGGGGTCTGCTGCGGGGGAGGCGGGGATGCCAGGGAAGGGAAGAGAAGGCGAAGGCGGGGATGTGGAGAGAGGAGGGCAGGGGCAGGAGGAAGGGGAAGGTGAGGGAAGGGGCACGGTGATGGTGAAGGCAGGAGCAGGGGGAAGGGGAAAGCAAAGGCGGGGACGTGGTGACACTAGAGCTGTGGGCACACTAAAGGCGAAGTCAGGGGTCCAGTGAAGGCAGGGCCACCTCAGAGGGTCAGGAGTGGTGGTGGCATCACCACCTGCAGCGAGACAGAGCTGGCATCGCTGGGCCGGGGCACCCAGCAGTGTGCGCAGGGCCCGGGGGGCACTAACCTGGGCACCGTCCCCCCGCGGCCCCGGCTGTGCCCGCAGTGCCTGCGCGAGGCCATCGCCGAGCACCGGCCGGTGATGGGGAAGCTGCAGCGCGTGGCAGCGCAGCTGGTGGAGCTGAGCCCGGAGCAGGGAGCCCCGTTCCTGCGGCGCTGCCGGGAGGCCGAGGAGCAGTACGGCCGCATCCGACAGCGCGTGGGTCAGGCGGCCGCTGTGCTGGACGACGCCCTGCCACGCTACAGCCAGGTATGGCGCGCTGGCACTGCCACCGGCTCGGCCGGCGTCTCCCGGGGCGTCCTCGCGCGGTGACCGACCCGGGGGTTGGCGGTTCCGCAGCTGACGGAGCGCATGGACCTGCTGCTGGAGTGCCTGGAGCGGCTGCAGAGCCGGCTGCAGAGCCAGCCCGGTGCCCGCGGTGATGCCGCGCACCTCCGCGAGCGGATCCGAGAGAACAGCCTGGCACTGGGCGAGCTGGAGAAGCTGGGGGTGGCCCTGGAGAGCGTCCAGGTGCAGGGCAGCGAGCTCCTGGCCGCCATGCAGGCGGCAAACTCCGACGCCGCTGCCAGAGGTACTGGTGTGATGTGACAGGTGTGGCCTGGCACCACCTGCCCACGCGTGGGGCATCCCGGTGGTGCCACCTCCCCATCGAGAGCTGCGCCGGGTGCCTCAGCAGGTGCCCGTCTGAGCCCCGTCCCTCCGGTGCCGTGCAGGGATCCAGGAGCGGACGGCGCAGCTGCGGGCACAGTGGGGCAGCCTGCAGGGCCAGTGCCAGGAGCAGGAGGAGCAGCTGCAGGAGCTGCTGGCGCTGGCCGAGCGCTTCTGGCATGGGCTGGCTGAGCTGGCACTGACGCTGAGCGACACCCAGCAGCTAGTGCTGGGGCTGGAGGAGGCTGATGGCGAGCCCGAAGCCATCCGTGCCAGGCTGCGCACCATGCAGGTATGAGCCTCCCAGGGGACTTGCTGGGCATTCCCATGGCATCGGCAGTGCCATGATGTGACGTGGGCGACTCCGTGGCACGAGCAGCGTTAGGGCATCGGCAGTGCCGTGTCTTAGGCAATGCCACGCCACAGGCAGCCCTACAGCATGGGCGATGCCATGGCAAGGGCCCTAGTTGTGGTATGGGCAATACTGTGGGCAAGGCCGTGCCAAGCCAGGTGATGTCTGCCAGGCACTGCGGGAGGAGATAGAGGCGCTGCAGGGTGAGCTGGACGCACTGGGCAGCCTGGGCGTGGAGCTGATGGCATCGTGTGGGGACCCCGACAAGCCTGATGTCACCAAGAGCCTGGATGAGGTGGGTGCCAGTGGGTGCTGGCCCAGCGAGGGGCAGGGGATGGGGTCTGGAGGCATGATGGGTCTCCCCAGGCGTGTCCCCAGCCCCGGTGCGCTTGGGTGGAGGGTGGCTGTGCCAGGCTGGTGTCCCTGCATGAAGGACCATGGGTCTGCCAAGTGTCACACCCTGAACCAGTGCCTGCTGTCTGCTTCACCCTGTGGCAGCACTGGTGCCCACTGACCCCTGTGCCCAGAACCCTGTGAGGTGCCACTGACCCCTGTGCCCAGCCTCATGTGGCACTGCTGACCCTCTTGCCCAGTGCTGCTGACCCTTGTGCATGGCACTGCTGATCCCCGTGCCTGGCCCCGTTCAGTGTCACTGTCCCCTACACCCAGACTCCCATGTAGCACCACCAGCCCCTGTGCCTGGTGCCACTGACCCCTGTGCCCTCACCCCCATGGGACACCGCCCCCTCCCCATGCCGCTGACCCCCGTGCCCGGCCGCAGCTCTACTCCTCCTGGCACAGCCTGAACAGGGCGTGGACGGAGCGATTCACCCGCCTCGAGGAGCAGCTCCAGGCAGCACTCACCTACCGAGACACCATGAAGGTGGGGCTAGTAGGGAGGCTGGGACAGGGACTGGCAGAGGGGCTGGCTACGCTCTAGAGCCGTGATACTGCCTTGAGAGGGGGGTGGGGCACTGAGTGGGCACTGGGGATGTCAGGGCAGAGGGTTGCTGGGGGGTACTATGAGCACTGGAGCTGGCAGGTCAAAGAGTCACTAGGAGCACTGGGGCCGGTGTCCTGGCCCAACCTGACACCCTTAATCCCCTCGGGGGGGATGAGGGCACCCCTCGCCCCATACCTGGTCTGGGTGCCCCCCATGACACCCCCTCCATGGCAGGGCTGGGACATGGGTGGGACTGGGGGCAGAGGGGTGCTCGTGCCCATGGTAGTCCCTGTGCCCATGGGTGGACAGCGGCTGCTGGAGTGGCTGGAGGCGGCTGAGCTGCGCCTGGCAGAGGAGTTCCTGGTTGGAGGAGACCTGGACATGGTGCAGCAGCAGCTGGCGGAGCTCAAGGTGGGCACTGGATGGGGCCCGGGCAGTGGGAGTGCGCAGGGGGTGTCCAGGGTGGCAGCAGGGAGAGCGTCGCCGTGGAATGGGGCCGATGCCCCCGTGGTGGCCATTGGGTGGCTGAATCCTGTCCCTAAGGTGCCCTCTCTGCTCTCCGCGAGGAGGAGCTCTGGGACTGGGTGCCTGTGCCAAGCTGTGCCATGCTGTGGTGTGTCAAGCCATGCAGTGTGTGCCAGGCCCAGCTCTGCCATGCTGTGCCAAGCACCGTGCCAGGCACTCCCCCGTCCCACTGAGTGGGTGTCTCCTGTTCACCATCCCCCGCAGGAGTTCAAGCGGGAGCTTTACCAGTGCAAGGTGGACGTGGAGAGCCTGCGGCACCAGGTGGGCACTGGGCATGGGGACCCTCTGGCACCGCTCGGTGATTTCCGCCGGCGCTGGGACCAGCTGGAGGAGGAGATCGTTGGACGCCAGGTACTGGGGGGTCCTGGATGGGGACTGCTCCCTGGGCATAGAGGAGCAGGGGAGGTGGTGGCAGTGCCTGAGCCATTGGCTGAATCTGACACCGATTTGAGGGTGGAGCCAGGGCTAGGGGGTGCCCAGGGTGCCATGCGGGTGCTGGGTAGGCGCATCAGATGCCCTGTGGGTTCTGGGTGGGTACCTGAGGTGCTGGGTGGGAGCTGGGCACATGGTGCTATGCATGTGCAGGGGGTGCCAAGTGGGTGATGCGTGCATGAGGTGTCCCTGTGGGTGCTGGGGCGGGGGTGCCCGGTGGGCACTAGGCATGTGGCTGGTTCTGCCATGGCTCCCACCATCCTGGGCAGCACCAGCTGGAGGCGGCTCTGCTGGGCCTGGGCCAGTTCCAGCACCAGCTGGAGGAGCTGCTGCACTGGTTGTCCCACACTGGGGAGCAGCTGCGGGGGCCCATCCTGCTGCGCCTCGACCTGCAGAGCTGCGAGATTGAGCTGGCCAAGCACAAGGTGAGTATGGCACTGGCACTGGCACCGGCTGCTCTGGTGACTGTGGAGGGGATGGAATCACCAAATCCCAGCATGGTGAGGGTTGGAAGAGGTCTCTAGGGATGCCTCTTGGCCCCAGGAGCCCATTGCTGGCCCATGGGCAACTTGCTGCACCCAGCACACCCCCCTGACCTGGTCACCCCCCAGGGGCAGGACTCTCCCTGTCCCTGGTTGAACATCAGGAGGTTCCTCTGCCCCGGCTCTCCAGCTGGGTGGGACATGGCCCAGCCCCATTGTGCCCCTTTGCCTGGAGCTCCTGGCCGTGTTCCCGTGGCCACGGGTGTGATCCGGCTCCCTCCTCCCGGCACTGCCGTGGGGCCCAGGGCGCTGGTAGGCGGGTGGGTCGGGCAGGCCGGGGCTCGGGGTGGGCGGTGTGAGAACAAGTCCCCTCCCGCGGTGACACATGGAAGGAATGAGGTGTCTGCAGGCGGCCGGCCCAGCGCCGCAGCCCCTTGCCTGGGCACGCTGGTGCCGCCTGTGACGCAGGTGAGCTGCTGCCACATGCCAGCGGTCCCCGTGCCCCTCCCTGCTCCCACACCACTCTGGTGCCAGGATGGGGACAAGAGCCAGGGTGCTGGTGCTGGGGCATCCGCAGGGCCACAGTGAAGCCCAGAGCCAAGCTGGCAGCACTGGCACAGCCACAGTGCCATGACGAGGCCCAGAGCTGGGGCACCAGTGGTGCTTCATCCGCTGGTGCCACAGTGAGGCCAAGAACCCTGGTGCCAGCACCGGGGCATCCCCCGTTCCGTTGTTGCCTCTCGCGGTGGTGCTCCCCATCCTCGTGCCAGCGGTGCCAGCGCCGGCGTGGGCAGCGGAGGCGGCTCGTGGCGAGGGGCTTTGCTGGGGTCACCGCGCCGGCACATCCCCAGGTGCTGCGGAACGACGTGATGTCGCACGCGCGGACGGTGCAGTCGGTGAACGAGGCCGGGCAGGGCCTGCTGCTCTGCGGCCTGGGCGAGAGCGTGGACGGGCTCCAGCGCAGCCTCCAGCAGCTCAACCAGCGCTGGGACCTGGTGCGGAGCCAGACCGAGAGCCGACAGCTCGAGCTGGAGAACAACCTCAGCCAGGTACCAGGCTCGACCGCGGCGCTGGGACGGCCGCGGTGCTGAGCCCACCGTGGTGCTGAGTGGTTCCCCTCCCCGCCGGTCCTCAGGTGCAGGACATCACACTGGAGATGACGGAGCTGCTGCAGTGGCTGGAACAGGTGGAGCTGCAGCTCTTCTTCTCCAAGCCAGCCTGGGGCCACCCGGACACCACCAAAGAGAAGCTCAACGCGCACCTGGTGAGCGCCACGGCGGGGATGGTGTCACCCCCTCCCTGACCTCAGGTGTCCCTTGGGGGCTGTGTGAGCCCAAATCTCTCTGCACCCAGGGCTGGGACCCTTCTGTGCCTTCTCCTGACTCGTCCTGCCTCTCCAGCTCACATGGGACAGAGCAGGAGACTTCCAGTCCCTGTCCTCCATCCCATCTCCATCCCCGTCCCCATCTCCATCCCTGTCTCTGTCCCCATCACTATCCCATCCTCAACCCATTTCCATTCCCATCTCCTTACCCATCCTCTCCTCACCCCCACCCCTGTCCCCGCTGCGGGTGGGTGATGCCGATGTCCCCGTGTCCCCTGGCCAGGAGCTGTGCAAGGAGCTGGAGGCGAAGCAGGCGTCGTACAGCGGTGTGCGGGAGCGGCTGCACCGGCTGCTGGCCTCATGCCATGCCGGCCGGCCCGGCAGCACCGAGCACAGTCTCCGCATCCTGGAGCAGAAGTGGGAGAGCGTTCAGGAGGAGGCCCGTGAGAGGAAGGTGTGTGTGGGGAGCGGGGCTGGGAGGCATCACCCCGGGCTCTGCAGGTGGATTCCCTGTGACCCCTGGAGGGGTTTCCAAACCCCCCATGCAGCTGCAGTGCAGTGCCACTTCCGTGACTCAGTTCTCTGGTAACGTGTCACTCCTGTGTGACCTGCAGGAGCGTCTGTCCGAGGGGCTGACGGTCACCACCGAGTTCCATGGCACTGCCCAGGAGCTGCTGCGCTGGGTGGCCCATGCTGAGGAGCTGCTGGGCTCCCCTGCACCGCCCAGCTTCATCCTCGATACCGTCACCGCACAGATCCAGGAGCACAAGGCAAGTCCTGGATGAGCTGGTGCGGTGCCATCCCAGAGGTGCCCCATGCCAGCTGGGGATTCCTGGGCACTGGGGAGGCCCCTGTAATCCTGGGGTCAGTCCTGGGCACCTCCCTTCATCCCAGCAGAACATGGAGGGGCTGGACCTTGGCCAGGGAAGGGACATGGAGCTGGGGAAGGGACACGGGGCAGTGGTGCCCTGTGACACCATCAGCAGGAGGGGAAATCTCTTTGGGGCTGTGGGCGAACTCTCTGTCCTTGTGGTGATGGTTCAAGGTCAGGCAATGCCCAGGGGCCGTTGGCATGTCCCCAGCTGCCCATGCTCTCCGCAGGCCCTGGTGAAGGAGGCGAATGCCCACGGGGAGAAGCTGGGTGGCCTTGAGGCTGTCGCGTCCCGCTTGAGGGACTTCAGCAGGAGGCAGGATGGGGCCGTCATCCAGAACTTGGTGCTGAGCGCCCAGGAGCGCCTGGGCAAGGTGCTGCAGAGGGCATCAGAGAGAGGGGCTGCGCTGGAGGATGCCCGCAAACGTGCCAAGCAGGTACTGGGCACCTGGGGACCTCCTGACAGGAGCTGTGCCAGCATGGGGAGTGGGGGGGGACTCTGCAGGGGGTCTGGGGCTCTCCAGAGGGCTCTGCCCAGGCTGGATCGATGGGCACAGGCCACTGAGCTGAGGTTCAGCCAGAGCCAGAGCTGGGTCCTGCCCTCAGGACATCGCAACCCTCGGTCCAGCTCCAGGCTGGGGCAAAGTGCTCAAGGGAAAGGCCCTGCGGGGGCTGGTGCCAGGGGACTGGAGATGGGCCAGAGAGTGCCCAGGGTCTGGAGCAGGAGTGTGGGGAGGAGCAGCTGAGAGACCTGGGGGTGTTGAGCCTGGAGCAGAGCTGGGTCATTCGGGCGGCCCTGGCCCCTCTGTTTTGCACAAGGACTCCCCCAGACTCCCTCCCCTCTTTTCCAGTTCAGCGAGTCCCGGCGGCTGCTCCTGGACTGGATGGACGAGGTGGAGCAGAGCTTGGAGGTGCCACAGGACACGGCTGCAAGCCAGGAGGAGATCAAGGGCCAACTGGCCCAGCACAAGGTAGGCACCAGGAGGAGATCAGGGGCCAACTGACACAGGGTGGGCACCAGGAGGAGATCAGGTGCCAAGTGGCCCAGCACAGCATGGGGGTCGGGGCGAGATCCCCACCTCCCAGTGCCCTGCTGCTGGGGGCTGTGGGTGGTGGCAGGGGGGATATTCAGGGGGACCCACCCCCCACAGGCTTTCCAGAAGGTTCTGCGGTCGAAGCGCCCCGTGTACGAGGCGACAGTGCGGAGTGGGCGGGCGCTGCGGGAACGGGCCCGGCTCCCCGAGGACCTGCAGCCGCTGGAGGAGCTGCTGGGGGAGCTGAAGGAGCGTTGGGACGCCCTGTGCAGCCGGGTGGCCGAGAGGTGGGACAAGAGGGAGTTGGGTTGGGCTGGGGTTGGGTGGCAGTGGGACGGAGTAGGGTGGGATGAGGACAGGGCGGGATTGGATAGGGTGGGGATGTGGATGGGATGGATTGGGGATGGGGTGAGGGTGAGGAAGATGAGGATGGGATAGAATTGGGGATGTGATGGGAATGAAGATAAAGATGAGATGCAGGTGGGGTCGGGGATGGGGATGAAGATGAAGATGGGATGAGGATGGGGATGGAGTTGGTGGGATGGGGATAAAGATGAGGATGGGTGAAGTGGGATGGGCTCTGATGGGATAGGGCGGGATGGGATGGGTTGGGATGCCTGTGTTCTGCTTGCCTCATGGAACCCGGTGGGGTGGGCACCTCATCTCCCTACCTCCCTGGGCATCCCTCTCCCTGCCTCGGGCCCTGCCCACGTCCCTCCTCGCAGGCAGCACAAGCTGGAGGAGAACCTGCTGTTCTCGGGCAAGTTCACGGACGCGCTGCAGGCTCTCATGGACTGGCTGTACCGGGCCGAGCCGCAGCTCAGCGAGGACGTGCCCGTCGGCGGCGACCGTGACCTGGTCACCGACCTGATGGACAAGCACAAGGTGGGTGCCGCTCCCCCTGGGACTCCTGCACGGCGAAAGGGGCCTGGTGGGGACCCCCTGGTGCCTCCCGCCCCCTCCCCAGGTCTTCCAGAAGGAGCTGGGCAAGCGGGCGAGCTGCGTCAAGATGCTGAAGCGCTCGGTGCGGGACCTGGCGCGCGGCGGCGACTCGCAGTGGCTGCAGCGGCAGGTGGAGGAGCTGGGCACCCGCTGGGACCTCGTCTGCACCCTCTCTGTCTGCAAACAGGGCCGGCTGGAGGCTGCGCTCCGGCAGGTGGGTGCTGGGGGGGTGGCTGCCAGCCCCAGGGCCTCCCTGGGTGGAGGGGTCAGGGTCTGCAGCGGGGGTGTCCCCGTGGGAAGGTTCTGCAGGGCACGTGGGTGGCCGTGGAGTATCCAAGAGGTGTGTGGCTGCACTTTGGGGTGCTCCCTGGGGTGTCTGAGTGTGGGTGGCTATGCTGCAGGGTGCTCTGTGGGGTGCCCAGGCAGCGGGTGGCCATGTCACACGGTAGGGTGGCCGGGTGCCAGGCTGGGTGCTGCCAACACTCATCGTAGGTGTGCCCGGGTGCAGGGTGCCCTCCTTGGCATGGAAATGCTGCTGGGGTATCAGGAGCTACAGCTGCAGGGGTTGGAGTCCGGATGGAGGCTGGGGGGGTGTCTCGGGGGTCATGAGGTGGGTGCTGAGTGGGTGCCCGTGGCAGGCGGAGGAGTTCCACAGCCTGGTCCAGGCCTTCCTGGGGCGCCTCGCCGAGGCCGAGAAAACCCTCAAGTTCGGTGTTTTCCCTGAGGAGGAGCCAGCTGTGCAGGAGTGCCAGGAGCAGCTGCAGGTGTGTGCCAGCCCCCACCTGTCCCTCTATCCAGGGTGGCTCCATCCTTGTCCCAGGATATCCCATTGCTGGCCCCAGAGTGTGCCACACGAGAGCTGGTGGGTCATATAAAACCAGATGGTGGGTCCTGTCACAGCAAGACAGGGGGTTTGGGGACTTCAACACCCTAAGGTATGGAGGTTAGGGGTCCCAGCACCCTGAGGTGTGGAGATTCGGGGTCCCACACTGCCCATGGTGGCTGCACTTGCTCCATCCCTTGTCCTTGCCTGTCCCACGTGCCCAGCCAGGTGGAGCCTGATCCCTGGGATGTGTGGTGGGTGCTGAGCACCAGCAGTACCCTGGCCTGTGTCCCTCAGGAGCTGCTGAAGTCCCTGCAGTGCCAGGAGCTGGAGCTGGAGTGCATCACCTCGCTGGGGGAAGAGATCCTCTCCACCTGCCACCCTGACTCTGTCATCACCATCAAGTCCTGGGTCACAGTGGCCAAGAGCCGCTTCCAGGAGGTGAGTTGGTGGAGCCTGTCCCCATCCCTTACTGGTGACAAACACGGCCCCACCACCAGTGAGGGGAGCTGGGGGTGCTTGGCTGTTTCCTTGGTCATGTCCATGAGCACCCAGCCCCTGATCAGCTTCTCCTGCCCAAGTCCTGGCCCACTGGGACCCAGTGGCCTGGCCAGCCCCTTGCTCCCACCCCATTCCCCATCCCAGAGCTGCACTGGAGGTTCCTATGGCATGACAGATGTCACCCAGCCCAGCCAGGGAGTCCCTGGAGAGCACTGACCCAGGGAGCCCCATCCCAGACCTTAGTCCCACTACAGCTGGTGAGGGTGGGCAGGAGGGAGCTCCAGCTCCCTGCTCATCTGGAACGGGTCTGACAGGTTTGGCTGAGCCCTCGCGCGCCTCTGCACAGAGCCCTCGCTGAGCAGAAATCTCTGGTATCTGAGGTCTCTGGTATCTGAGATCTCTGGTATCCGAGGTCTCTGGTATCTGACCTGGATCTGCTCTGGGCTCCTGCTGCCCTCCAGGCTGAGGATGTGGCACAACCCCTTTGCCAGGGCAGCTGCCATGTCTGTGGTGGCACAGACGTGGTTATATTTGGCTGCTGCTGCAGGGATGGACTGATGGACTTGGAGGCTGGGGGTCCCCAAGCCCCTGGAGCCATGGCGGGCACTACAGCTTGGTGTGACCCCCGTGCTGTGCCCGCAGGTGCTAAGCTGGGCCCAGCAGCAGGGCGAGCGGCTGCGGGCACAGGCGGCCGCGCTGGCAGCCGAGCGGGAGGAGGTTGCCCAGCTCGTGGACTGGATCACGGCGGCCGAGGAGGCCCTGGGCTTGCGGGACCAGGAGCCGCTGCCGGAGGAGGCCGAGCAGCTGGAGGAGCTCAACACCCAGCACACGGTGAGGGATCCAGCGCCCAGGGGTGCCCCCCACCCTGCCTGGCCCCCCGGCGAGCACTCGACCCCAGACAGGAGTTTTGGGCAGCACCAGGCTGAGGCCGTGGGTGCAGCAGCTGCAGCCCGAGCCCATTGAGCCCACAGCAAACGCTGCTGGTGCCAATTAAAAATGGCAAAGAAAGGCAATGAAGCTGGGGAAGGATCTGGAGAATGTCTGAGGAGCAGCTGAGGGAGCTGGGGGTGCCCAGCCTGGAGAGAAGGAGGCTCAGGGGAGACCTTCCGGCTCTGGCAGCTCCCAGGAGACAAGGGACAGGACAAGAGGAACCAGCCTCAAGCTTCCCCAGGGCAGGTTTGGGTTGGAGCTGAGGAACAATTTCTTCCACACTCTTCAGGGTTGTCCAGAGCTGTCCCAGGCTGCCCAGGGCAGGGAGGGGAGTCCCTGTGACCTCTGGAGGGGTTTCCAAACCCCCCGTGGAGCTGTGGTGCTGAGGGACAGTGCCCTGGCACTACTGGGGCAATGCTTGGACCCCAGGAGCTCCAAGGTCTCTCCCAACCCAAGTGGTTCTGGATTTGATGCAGGAGGGTCCCAGGGAGGGGCAGTGGGGCTGGTCTGTGGGTGACCACACTCTTGGCTCCAGCCCCATGCCCAGGGGTGCCAGTGAGGTGGCTGGGCGGGTCAGGGGGACGTGCTGGCATGGTGCTCAGCGCTGGTGCTGTGCCGCAGGTGTTCATGGAGGAGCTGAACCGTAAGCAGCCCGATGTGGAGAAGGTCACCAAGACCTGCAAGCGGAAGCTGGGCACCGAGCTGTGCCCGCCGGCCCCCCGCCGACTGGCCACACGTAAGGACCCCCGTTGCCCCCGCCCTGAGCCCCGGAACCCCCCTGGCCGTGCCCTCACTGCCCATCCCCGCCGGTGCAGGGCGCCGCAGCACCGGGAAGGCTCCGGGCACGGCGGCAGTGCCGCTCGGGGGGCTGGAGCCCCAGACCCCCCTCCTGGCGCAGCTCCTGCACCGCTGGCAGCAGCTCTGGCTCCTGGCGCTGGACCGGCAGTACCGGCTGGAGACGGCGCTGCGGCGCCTGCGGGAGGTACGGGCACCCTAGCAGGGCTCGGGTGCCACCAGCGCGTCCCCACGCGTGACCCCGGGGTCGGGCAAGGGAACAGGGATGGTCCCCAGGGTGGGTGGGATGGAGTGGGCAGTACCCAGAAGCCTTCCCAGACCCCATCCCTCAGCCAGTGGGAGCTGCTGGAACCTGACTGGGAACGTGGAGCAGGGGGGTCCTGGGCAGAGCCCCCTTGGCCAACCATGCTGGGGTTGGGGCTGTGGGCAGAGGGCGGGGATGCAGCTGGCATGCTGGTGGGCTCCGGGTGGGGGGTTTTCCTGCCGTTAATTGCCGTTGGTGCCCCCCTGGAGCTGGAGGAGTTTGCCCACTTTGACTTCGGGGTCTGGCGGAAGCGGTACATGCACTGGATCAGCCAGATGAAGTCCCGTGTCCTGGACGTGTTCCGTGGCATCGACCGGGACCAAGATGGGCGCATCAGCCAGCGGGAGTTCGTGGACAGTGTCCTGGCCTCCAGTGCGTGTGTGTCAGCCCCTAGGGTGGGCTGGGGTGGGCTGGGGCACCCCATGGGGCTTCGTCACCCCCGTCTGGGGAGAGGTGGATGGGGGTGGACAAGAGATGCCCATTGGGAACCCAGGTGCTGGATGGTGCAGGGCATGGTGGGCTGAGGGTCCCCTTCTGTGTGCTGGACTTAACCTTCTCCTGGGCTGCACCACCAGCAGCAAGGGCAGCAGACCCAGAGGGGGATCCTGCCCCTCTGCTCCCAGGGCTCTGGGGAGACCCCCCTGCAGTACCCCAGCAATACTGGAAGAGCTGGAACCCTGTGCTGGGAGAGCTGGGGGGGTTTAGCTGCAGAGGAGGAGGCTCCAGGAGACCTTCTGGGGGCTGTCAGGGCTTCAAGGGTCTGTCAGAGATGGGGACAGAGTTTGGAGCAGGGGCTGTGGGGACAGGACAAGGGGGGATGGTTTGAACTGGGAGAGGGAGATTCAGAGCAGAGAGGAGGAGAAATTGTTGGTGCTGAGGGTGGCAGAGGCTGTGCCAGGCTGCCCAGAGAGGTGGGCACTGCCCCATCCCTGGCACCATCTCAGGGGAGGCTGGGGGGCTCTGAGCACCCTGCTCTGGGTGCAGATGGCCCTGCTCCCTGCAGGGGGGGACCAGGTGCCCTCTCAGATCCTTTCCCACCAAACCAGTCGATGATTCTGTGATTACCTCCGCAGAGTTCCCCACCAACGTCCTGGAGATGAACGCTGTTGCCAGCATCTTCGACATGAACGGTGATGGGTTCATTGACTACTATGAGTTCGTCAGCGCCCTGAACCCCAACCGGGACCCCCTGCGCCGCACCGCCGACGCCGACCAGATCCAGGACGAGGTGTGGGGAGGGGGGTGGTGAGCTGTGGCAGCTGGGGCCAGGCAGGGTGGGGGTCTGGGATCTGAGCCCAGCGTGTCATCCCCAGGTGAACAGGCAGGTGGCTCAGTGCAACTGTGCCAAGCGCTTCCAGGTGGAGCAGATCAGTGCCAACCGGTACCGGGTGAGTGCCTGGGAAGGGGGTGGAGAAAAGTCTGGTAGGGAGAAGCTGAGGGACCTGGCCGGGTTGATCTTGGAGAGCAAGGGGCTCAGGGGAGACCTTCTGGCTCTGGCAGCTCCTGGCAGGAGGGTGGAGCCAGGGGGGTGAGATCCCTTGTGCCAGGTGCTAGGACAAGAGGCACCTCCAGCTGCCCCAGGGGAGGTTTGGGTTGGAGCTGAGGAACAATTTCTCCCCTCCAGGGTGTCCCAGGCTGCCCAGGGCAGGGGTGGAGTCCCCGTGACCCCTGGAGGGGTTTCCAAGCCCCCTGTGGAGCTGTGGTGCTGAGGGACATGGGGCAGTGGTGCCCTGGCAGTGCTGGGGGTTGGCTGGACCCCTTGAGTTGGAAAAGCTCTGCCAACCAAAACTATTTGATGGTTCCATGATTCTGTGATCTGACCTATGCTGCCAGCACAGCCCTGGCCACCAGCCCCGGGGTGCTGGGCTTGCTCCCAGACCCGTGCAGACCCCAAGCATGGGGCGTCCCTGCTCCCCAGGGACAGGACACATCCACACGTCCCCTGGCACCACTGCACCCAGATGCTGTGCGGGGGTGATGCAGGAGCCCCGTTTGGGCAGACCTGGGTGCTGGTGCCTGCTCTGGCACTTGTTCCTTGGGTCCCAACCCCCTGCCTCACCCCCCACCCCTGTCCCCGCAGTTCGGGGAGTCGCAGCAGCTGCGGATGGTGCGGATCCTGCGCAGCACCCTGATGGTGCGGGTGGGCGGGGGCTGGATCGCGCTGGACGAGTTCCTGGTGAAGAACGACCCCTGCAGAGGTGGGTGCAGGTGTCCCACAGGCACGGGGTGTCCCCTGGGTGTACCCTAGGCACCGGGTGGCTCTGGTTCTGTGGCCACAAGGGTCCGGGGTGGGGTAAAGGCCAGGAGAACCCTGGCGCTGGCGTGGTGGCCACTCCAGCGCCCCGCTCGCCGTCCCCAGTGAAGGGCAGGACCAACCTGAAGATCAACGAGAAGTACCTGGCACCCGACGCCTTCGCTGCCGCCGCTGCCAAGTGCGCAGGGAACCCCTCGTCCCCCTCCTCCAAAGTGCTGTCCCCCAGCCGCTCCAACTCCAGCCTCAGCCTCTACAGCAGCGCCTCAGCCCCCAGCAGCCCCCTGGCCAGGAAGGTGAGCACTGGGGACCCCCCAGGAAATCCCGGGACCCCCTCCCACCCCTGAAGTCCCGACTCCCCGTGGACCCTTCTCTCGGTCCCCAGTCGGTTCTGCGGCGGACGCGATCCGGAGACCGGTGTCCCCGCTCCCGGGGGTCCCTGTTGCCCGACGGAGCCGAGCTGCCCTTCACCGCCACCGAGGAGACCCTGGCCCTGGCACCCCCAGGTGAGGGGCGGGCTGATGTCTATGTTTGGGGGCGTCCCTGGGCACCCCAGGAGGCACCCAGAGCCGCAGGGTCACCCATGAGGCAGGGGAGCTGGGGGAGAACAAGGGGACTAGAGGTAGGGGGATGGTGTGGGGCTGGAAGGTAGGACAATGTGGTGCAGGGCACTGGGGCTGTTCCATGTCTCCAGGACCACCGGAGCAGGAGGCAGGTGGCTCCAGCCCCTCTGTGCCCTTTGCAGAACCACCTGATGGGTCCCCCCCGGAGCGCTGCAGCCCCTGCCGCTGACCCTCCCCCCAGCTGCTCGCCCTGTGCCCAGCACCCTCGGCCGGCCCCACTCAGGACCCTCCTCCCCGGCGGCCGCCGGCCCCGAGGCTGGAGGATGGCGAAGCCGCGGGTCCCCAGCCCGGTGCTGCAGCCCCCCGAGCGGACACCCCCCTGTAAGGGCCGGCCTGTCTGTCTGTCCGTCACCCATCCCGCCGGGCCTGGCCCCGGTGAATATGCAAACAACCCCCACCACCCATTGAATCACCCCCGGGCTCCGGGTGGCACGACCCCCTGCCCGCCACCCCGCTGGGCAGCGTGTCAGGGTCTGGGGTCCAATCTCCAAGCCCCCATCCCAGCACCAGGGGTGCTGCCGAGAGCATCCCACCGCCACAGGGTCCTGTGCCAGCACAGTGGCAGCCGGTGCCCCCTGGGCTTTGCTGGGGGGGGGTGGCCCCTCCCTGTCCTGCCACCCGTGCCCCGGTGGGAAGTGGCTGGGGTTGGTACCCGGGCACCCATACCCATCGCCAGAGGCCAAGCCCTGTTTCTGGTGCTAACCCTCACCCCGAGGCCCTGGCCACGGCAGCCCTCACCCTGCCCCGGCAGGGCTGGGGGTGCCAGAGGTGCCAAGGGGGGGTCCCCGGTGCCCGTACCCCCATCCCGCTGCCGCATGCTGACGTCACCCCGCTAACTGGACAGCAGTAGAGCTGAATGTAACCCCGGCCGGGCCCAGTGCCACGCAGCACGGCCCTGCCACCACAATAAAGTGTAGGTTTCTTTTTCTATGAGCAGCCGGGGCTCACCACGCTCCGTCCGTCCGCGCGTCGCTGCAGCCGGTGGCACGCGGTGGCCGGGCAGGGCTGGGCATGCCGCTGGCAGAGCCGCCTGGCGCCGCGGCTGGTGCACCTGGGGCGTCGGGTGAGGTGCCAACGGGCACCGCGCCGCCTCCCTTCCGAGGAAAGCGTTGCTTGGATTCCTGCGGTGCCCAGCACCTCTGCCTGGGGCCTGGGCAGCGCTGGCAGATGCCAGGTCCCTGTCCATGCCAGAGAGATGGTGCCAGGGCACAACCCCCATCTGCACAGGGGGGACCTCGGCAAATGCCCCGTGTGCAAGTCATGGTCCCCGAGAGCACCCCGAGAGCGGCACCAAGCACCTGCCAATGTGTCCTGGGAGTGTGCCCACGCTGCTGCCAGTGCCATCGACACCCGTTGCGTTGCACATTCCTCTGCCCATGGAAACCTCATCCACCACTCCCAGCCGCCGGAACACACCCGGCACCACCGGCCTGTGTCAGCCGCAGCCAGAGCCCCGGGCTTTGCCAAATGTTTGCGCAGCTGTGCAACCGCTGGCACGGTGGGAGACAGGGCTGGGGGGATGCGATGCCACAGCCCTGGAGGGTGTGGATGGGACACGGGGGCCAAGGGAGGCTCCAAGTCCTTGGTGGGATGTGATAATGCCCCAGCAGAGCCTCCACAGCACGCAACCGTGCCAGGGCTGACCTCATGAGGTCTTTGCCATGCCAGCGGCTCCAGGGGCAGGGGCAGGAGAGTTGGGCAGGGGGCTCAGCCCCAAACAAGCACCACCACAGCTGGTCACTCGTCCCTGAGTCCCCCAGACTGCTCTGGCTGGTGGATCTGGTGCCGCAGGCCTCTGCATGGGTGGCAGAGTGGCTGTGTCACCAGCGAGCACCCCACGGAGCAGGGAGGGGGAGGTGGGTGCCACCCTGTTGCCCAACCAGCACTTTTCCCAGCTGTGGGAGCATCTGGAGTGGGACGGGCCCCACGCAGCCGCTCCACACCGGAGACAGGTGGCAGTTGCTTCATCCCACCCGGCAGAGTCTGGTGACAGAAGAGCCAGCGCCCGCAGGGGCATGCCTCCCACTCAGGCACCTCCTGTCCGTGCTCTGAGGCAGACCAGGACATGGCCCCTGAGGATGCCCAGCTGTGGTGTGACCCCCATGAGCATCCAGTTGCCAGGGCAGTCCCTCCAGCCTCCAGTTCACACCCTCATCCCACGGGAAACCCTCACACAGTGCCCAGTGCCAGGGTGCCCATGGGGCTGGAGGCAATGGCACGGTGGTGGTGGTGGCCAGAGGCTTTGATGCCACACGGGTCAGTGTCTGCTCTTGGGCCAGGGCAGCCCATGCATATGTCCAGCCGTGCCATGCTGCACCGTGGCACCCCAGTGCCCACGCCGCTGCCAGGCTCTCTGATAGCAGCTCTGCTAGCTCAGGGCCAGTGTCACAGGGGCTCCTGGGAACCGCCAGCCACTGCCAGCTGCCCACAGACAGGGCTGAGGTGCCCGGGCCGGTCAGTTCCTTGTCTCTGGTGGCATCTCAGAGGCTTTGGTTGAGCCGCAGCCGGTGCGTTGGAGTGCGCACACCGATCGCAATCACCAGCTAATTACAGCTAATTACTGTAACCAGACCCTTCCTCTGCCTTGGGCGGGTGCCCAGGAAAGCAAAAGCAAAACAACGTTGTCAGGCGTAGTGAGGAATGGCCCTGCAAGGCCCAGTACAGACCAGTATGACCCAGACACGCTGCCCAGGGCAGGGGCCAGAGGTTTGCTGTCAGATTAAGGGTCCTCAGCACCTCCCAGGGTTGGCACCACTGTGCCAGCTGCTGACGGTGCCAGCGAAGCCCTCAGAGACCCACGCTGGGCTCTGGGGTGCAACCTCCTCCCCATTTGCCACAGGGACAGAGACTGGTACGGTGGCAGTGCCAGTGGGGCACAGCCCTTGCCTCTCACTGACCACACTGGTTCTGTTTGGACATTACCACAAGTCAGGGCACCATCCTGGGCAGCTCTGGCTGCTCTTGTGGCACCACCAGGTCCCTCCCAGCGCTGCCTGCCCAGCAGTGGCCAACCTCCAGGCTCCCAGCTGGGTGCTCGGCCATGCCACCCTCAAGAGGATGCCCCTCCCTGGGGTCGTGCTGCTGGTGCCAGGGCTGGGTGCCCGCTGGACCACGCTGTGCCATGCCGCCAGCTCACCCAGCCAAGCCCCGCACCTGGATACCGGCACCTGTCCAGACAACACACTCCCACGCCCCATAAACACCATGCCCCAGCCCTGAGCATCCCTTCCTCGGTGTGATGCCCCGTGAAGCTGGTACCAGGAGGGAGCTGTGGCATGACCAGTGCCTGGGAGCCCCTACCCCGCAGCGTGGTGCCTGGTGCTCTTTCATGGCCCACCGAGTATCCACGGCGAGGGGAGGGGGTGCTTGGGGTGGGTGCAGGGCCTAGGGAGAGACTGTGGGGCTTGGCAGGGCTGACCCAGGTGGCGTCGGGGCAGCTCGGGCACATTTTGGGCAATTTGGACTCCGCATGGCCAGACTGGAGTGGAGGCGGGGGGTGAGGGGATGGGGAAGGGTCATGTCCCAGCCCCCCCATCCCCACCCCAGCTGCTGTGGTACCGGGCTCTGCCTACAGCTGGAATTCTCCCGTCTGTCAGCCCCGGCTCCGGCCAAATTAACCAATCAGTTGGGAAATGGCCCCGAAACCAGCTGGGGAGGTGGGATCGGCCAGGGGTGGGGTGAGAGGCCAGATAGGCGCTCCCATAGGCTGGGGTATCAGGGGCTGCTAGGGAAGGGGTGATCGTAGGGAAAGGACAAGAGGCTGGCGGCGTTCTCTGGACGGGACCACTTGGACACCCCAGTGACGCCAGAGTCCCTGGCGGAGTGGGCACGGGCCCCGGGCAGAGGGAGTGGGGGCCGGGGGAGGGTTGGGCGGCGTGTTTCTGTCAGGGCTGGGCCGCGTGTCATCCCCGGGGCGGGGAAGGGCGAGTTTTTAAGCGTGCCCGGGGCGCGGGGCTGGGAGCAGCGGCTGCGCGGACCCCGCCGGGAGAGCCCGTCCCGTCCCGCCCCAGGTAGGACGGAGAAGCTCCAGCGGAGGGGCCCCCTCGGGCGTCGAGGGGCTGCTCCGGAGCTCGACAGACGGAGGCTCTGGGGCGGGTCCCGGCTATGCCGGGAATGTGGCATCTCCCGCCGGGCGGGTTGTGCCGCGGACGGTGCCGGTGCCGGGGCGGGACGGCGGGAGGAGAGCAGCGGCCGCTCGGTGCCAGGACACGCCGGGCACGGCCGGTGCTCCCCGGCGGGAGGAGGATGGTGCCTGAGCCCGGCGTGTGGCGGTGACGGCTGCCCGGGCAGGAGGGCTCCGGGGGCAAAGCGGTGGCACCGCAGAGCTGCACCGGGCGCAGGCGGGCTCGGCACGGAGCGGGAGCGGGACAGTGACTGCGTGGGTGGGACAGTTTCCAGGGAGCAGCCGGTGGCACCGCAGAGCTGCAACGGGCGCAGCCGGGCTCGGCAGGTGGCAAGGGAGAGGCTGGCAGCGGGGCAGGGCTGGCAGCACTGTCCCGCAGCACCGAGTGAGGTGGGCACGGGGTGCGACCCGTCCCCCGGTCTGGAGCAGCCCCGCGCTGGGCACCCAACGGGGCGGGTCGGCGGCGGGTGCCACATGTGGGACTGGGCATCCCCTTCTCGGCGGCAGGGTAGGGGAGAACCCCCCAGAGTGCCCCAGCTCCCCTCCCTGTCCCCATCACAGCTTCCCCCCTCAGCCCCAGCGACCACTCTCCCCACCCTGGAGACCCCCTCAGCACCAGCCCATCCCACCACAGACCACCCCACAGTCCTCTCCCTGGTCAGGCAACTCCTCCACCACCTCTCCCCAAATCCTGTGCCCTACTATGCCAGTAAAACCTGTCCCTTCTCCCAGTCCCTCCCCACGGCCCCCAGCAGCCCCTCCCTGTCCTGCCAGCCCCAGCATGTTGGGGCATCCTGAGGGTGGAGGCGTTGGGGCTCATCCCAGGGACATGGGGTACTTGTGGGGGCTCATCTCGCAGGTGTGGGGGCTCATCCCAGGGACGTGGGGTAGATGTGGGGGTTCATCGCATGGAATGAGGAGCAACTGTGGCTTCAGCATGGGACATGGGGCAGCTGGGGCGGGGGGGAGGGTCCTCATCCCATGGGATGAGGGGCAGCTGTGGCTGTAATGCAGGATGTGGGGCAGCTGTGGAGGCTCATCCCATGGGATGTGAGGTTCATAGATATTCATAGATTCATAGATATTAGGGGTTGGAAGGGACCTAGAAGATCATCTAGTCCAACTCCTCTGCCCGAGCAGGATCACCTAGACCAAGTCACCCAGGAACAGATCCAGGTGGGTCTTAAGTGTCTCCAGAGATGGAG
>JAOEGS010009824.1:66709-82051 GCA_025447755.1 Corythornis vintsioides | reverse complement strand
AGAACTTGTTCCCAGTGAGGGTGCCAGAGCCTGGCAGGGGCTGCCCAGGGAGGTTGTGGAGTCTCCTGCTCTGGAGAGAAGTAGTAGTGCTGTCTGTTCAGCATGTCACCCACTTCTAATGAACAAATAGGTATTAGAATTGTTCAATGTGTTTCTTTTAAGGAGTCAGTGAAATCAGACTATGTACCCTGCCAAGCTTAGAAATGTAATTTGGGTTGACAGAATTTGTCATGTTTTCCCTAAAAAGGTAATAAGCTTACTTTAGTTGCCAACCACCACAGCCACAAGAAGTAGCTGCAAACTGTTCCTGTGATTTAGGGAGAAATAAAAACCAGAGAAAAGAAAATCAGTGAGTGAGCAACCAAAAAAAAAAACTGCATGGGAAAGATACAAAAATTATATCTAGCATGTCCTGCAGAAAACCAGGCAGAAAGAAAAGATGTTAATGTCTTTTATGGAAAAAAACAGACATAAAAGATTTTTTTTTTTATACTGAAATGATTAAAGAATAAATTATTTTTTAGTTTAAAGTTTTCTCTTTATTGTGTTTAATTACAGTTGGGGGGAGAACTTCAGAATCTGTTTATCTTTAAAGAAGGTTTTCAACCTAATGCTTTCAGCAGGGAACTGTGCTGGGTAGAAATCTATCTTGTACTTGCCACATCTATATTAAATTATCTACTTTTTTCATTTTACAAGGAAAGACGTGAGCAGAACATTACTCAGCTGTCAGGATGCAGGACTGTGCTGCTGAGCAGAGTACAAGTGAATATATTCTACAAAGCCACAAATCTAGCACAAAGGTACCAGAGGAGGGATTTGTGTCATCAGTTTTACCTACTCTGGTTCCTGGAAGGCAGTTTTCAGTAGACTTTGTTTTGACTGCTTTTTGCAATGATGATATTTTAACCTGATCAATGGCTCTTTCTTCTGCAAAAATAGAGTCTCCTGACTACAACGTTACAGATAAGGACTGGAAAAATATTTTCAGCTTTCAACAAACTGACCTATGTGGAGACACTATGATGACTTGTGCAGGACCATCTCCTTACCTTGCTACCCGAAGAGTAGTAAAAAATAATCCTTGCAACTCAGCTTTTAATATGTTTACAGGTATTCTGGCTTATCACTTTAAAACACAGTAGGGTACAAAAGCATGGAGACACATCCTGAGAATATTATAGATATCACATTCATTCTGCCCTAGACTACATGTGATAAAATGGAAAGAAGCCCCCAGAATTTCCTGATAGTTCTCCACTTTTCTCTTGCAAGCTGACCCTGTGGGTCTTAGACTTTGCTGTAATCAGTTTTTCCAGTTAAAGGAATAAACATGTAAAAGAAAGTCTTATATTCCTTATAAGGATAATTTCAAATCACAGAGTGCTATCAAACTTCCAGGGTTCAAAAAATGCCTGAAATTTAGGCTTGAGTGATGGAACTGTGACCATAGTGGGTAGGCAGGGAATTCACTTGGGGAGGCTAAAATTTAGATTACAGAAAAACAAATGCTGAAAACCAAGATTGTTCCTGTGCACATTGATTCTTTCAAAATATTTGCATGTCAGCAGAGCTCCCTGCTGCATTTCCCTGGCTGTCAGGGCAGTAGCCTGTAATTGTGTGTATAACAAGAAGTTGAATGAGGGCTTTTTTACATTAGAAAGTTATTGTACAATAAAAATAGACTGTCGTACTAGAGAGCGTTAGCAATTTTGCAGTGTGTGCATCTACTCAGTGTACTGCAAAGTAACCTCACCTTATGTTTACTACTCACTGAGAATATCTGAATGGGATGATAATACTAGTCAGCTAGTGCTATCCACATTTGTAGCCTAATATATCATACAGTTCATCACACAGAGAAACCCCAGGGCACAAACAGAAGAATAAAAGAAGAGAAAAAAGCAAATTTATTCCACTCTTCCCTGAGATATTTGAGGTAAAATGGAGACAACACAACTCTTAAATATGCCTAACTTCCAGCCTGGGGACTCACTGCACAGGGAGCTGGACCTTAACTGTTTGCCAGGAACATGTTTAGTGGAGAATCTGCAGACTCTGCCATCAGAGGTGCAGGAGAGACACAGGATGCTCAGCCTCAGCTCCCTTTCAGCAGGGGAAACCCCCCAAGCACCTGCTGAAGCGACTTCCATCTCCTGTGTCACCAGAAAGAGCTGAACTTGGGCTATGGTGTTTTTGTTTCTCATTCTCACAGAATCCTTTCAGCAGCTGCACTTCACGTGGCATTCAGTTACACAGAAGCCTGCTCAGCTCTTGTTTGATCTTGTTTGTTTACCTTAGTCTGTTATATGCACTAAATCTATTTTCCAGCTCATGACAAGTGCTTCCATTATTTTTTCTTTCCAGCATCCAAAGCATCTTAAAAGCTGGCCACAGAAATGCTGCTGTTTTCTAGTTTTCATTTCCTCATTTGACAGAAACATATACACAGGTTTATGTGTAATTTGAGTTTTAAAGTTCACCAAGCTTTTGCAGGTCCTTACTGATAAGCTGAATACAGGGACACATAAATTTTTTAGCCTGTTTGAACTGCTTTGAAGGAGTGAAAAGGCAAACTGTCAATATGAACCCCACTATGAAATTCATCTCTGCTAGGGGTAAGTTGTAGCAAAGTACTTTGAGAAGGGAAAATAGGAGTCAATACATCTCTTCCTCTGCTAGATGTTCTCAGGAGGAAAAAAATCCAGTTTCATTTTAGCATCAGGTTAACTGCCAGTCAGAAGGGTCCATGCTGATACTCACTCCCTGATCTTGTTGGTCTGAGGATGCTGTGACTGTGTGAAGTTCCTTCTGTTCTGGAATGACACTAACATTCTGAACATGTGCCCCTGGACCACCCCACAGTTCTCACTTGTGACAGTGGAATCATGGATGCCTGACTTCCAACGTTTCTCATCTAGCTGGATTCCAATGTAGAGCAGCATCTGCCCTTAAAGCAAAGATAGAGTGACTTAGAAGAACTCACCAGAAGTCTGTCTGATAAAAAGCACATTCTCACATACTCCTGAACACCCTGCACTATTAATAAACTCATAATGAGAATAAGAGGTGTTCAGCTCAGCAGGGAAAGGATAGATCCTTGTACTTCTTATAAATATAGATGCATATTTTATAATAATAATTTTAAAGTCAGACCTAATATCTCTTTGCACCTTTTGTAGTAGAATACTGGAAACAAGGATCAGGATGTAATTGCTCCTTGTGCCATGCTAGGGACCTCCAGGATAAATTCCTACTCTCCTTCACTGTGTGACTGCTGAACTACTAATAATCAGTACACTAATGAAAGCAGCATCTTTATCTACTTCAGAGTATATTTCCATATCTTAGAATATTTCAAAATACATTTCAGAGCCATGTAGCAAGATCTCATTCAGACACTGAGTGACTGGACTCCAGGGTTTCCAGAAGCAGAACACTTCTTCAACAACTTTTCTCTGACACTTAGGAATTCAGATCTGTCTAGTCCCTTATGCCACTGTAAAGAAAGAATTCCATGGATCTTCTGCATTATTAACCTTTTACTCAAGACAGTTTCCTTACTATTTGGTTTTTTTCTTCCTTTCCATGGTTTTCTTGCTTTAGCAGCTGCTAGGATATGGACTGCCAGAGCCCACTCTGGCTTCATGAAGCATCTTGCTAAAGCTCTGTAGGCTCATGTGACACAAATCCCCACCATGCACATCCAGTGCGTGGATCTGTCTTGACATCCACCCTAAAATTTCCCAGAGCTTGCCTTCAAGACTTCAAGGGAGATTTCTTTACAGTTCATGTGCCTTTTCACTATTATTTTCAAACAGTGTGACATGTGAAAGTAAGTGCCCTGCCCTCACATGAGTCAGACAAGCGATAAAAGAGTGCCATTGTATGAATTAAAAGATGGGAAAAAAGGAGCTTGTGTTGCTCATCAGAGCATTTGACAAAACATGGTACTCTCCCTAAAAAAAAAAAACCAACACAAAACCTCACCAGAAACTAATTTCAGTAAATAAAACTCACACACCTATTAAAATTGATAAATTATTAAAATCAGATACAGTTGAACTACAAGTGCCATGACTTACTCTTTATATTGTGTCCTACTGATGTTTTTGCTTGTGGTCTTAAATGCCAATGTTATTCTTTTTAGATCACTTATGGAATTGTGGAAAAGGACTGTATTTTTACTCATTTAAATGTCACACTTATATATCCAATAAATAATAGGAAGAGTTCTGATAATTTAGGAAATCCAATAACATACTGTTCATGAACCCCATCTGAAGTTGAGGAGGGACCAAGATAAACACTGAAAAGGACTCGTTTCCTATGAGGAGAAAAGTAATTTTTAATTTTTAAAGCTCCTGACTTTGAAAGATGTGACTGAGAAGGTCAGAGATCCACTCCATGTTCAAAGGAGAGGACATTAACTAAAGAGGTATTTGAAAAGAAGGAAAACACAAATCCTGGGGGGCACATACCCAAATTCTAAAGAATAACTGTTAGCACTGAGGAGAGACACAGAACAATGTCAGGGGACAGCTGAACGTGTGAATATGAATTTGTCAACTGAAATGGACATCTGAATATGTCCATTTATTTGTGCTAATGCAAAGAGAGTTTGCACTTAAATTCCCTCTGCAGGGTGTGTGGATTTCATTGTCAATGTTTGTGACTGTTCAGCTGAAACTAGTCCACCAGATGGAAGGCAAGAAAAAGAGATAATTAACCTTATTAAGTGCCCTAGCTAATGATGGTCCTGGAAATTAAGGGGAGGGGAACTGAAAGAGCCTTCTTTTAAGTAAAGGTGTCAGAAAATAAGCTAACAAGTATCACAGAATCACAAGGATGTTAGGGATTGGAAGGGAGCTAGAAGATCATCTAGTCCAACCCCCCTGCCAGAGCAGGGGCACCTAGACCAAGTCACCCAGGAACAGATCCAGGCAGGTCTGGAATGTCTCCAGAGCAGGAGACTCCACAACCTCCCCAGGCAGCCCCTGCCAGGCTCTGGCACCCTTACCATGAAGAAGTATTTTCTCATATTTATGTGGACCCTCCTCTGTTGCAGCTGTACCCATTGCCCCTTGTCCTCTCATTGGATGACACTGAGCAGAGTCTGACTCCATCCTCCTGACACTCACCCTCTACATATTAATAAATGTTCATCAGCTCACCCCTCAGTCCCCTGAGTAAGCCAAAGATGGTGTCTGGAGCCTGGCTAGAGGTTCTGGAGAAGTTTGGAAGCATGCAGTCAGTATGTCTGTAGATCCAGTTACAACCTAATAAATGGTGAACTTCAGGGATGTTACCAGAGCTGTGAAACAGTCCTCACCAGTAGTGCTGCTTGTATATGTACATGTAGAACTACTGTCCAGACATGGGGCAACATTTAGAAGTAGCCATAAAAAGACCTGATTAACTTGAGCAGCTCTGCAATTAAAAATCATTCATGAAGTTCAAACTTCCCAGAAAAGTGTGTTGCTTAATGTTCACAAATACTTGGGAATTTTCTAGAAAGCTTAAACTGTAATCTAAATTAACTGAGTTTACACTGTGAGTCACACAGTTATTTCATAATACAGAATCATCAGGCATCCATCCCATTTGTTTAACAGAAGTGACACATTTTCTAATGTAGGAAAAAAATACTCCAAAAAACCAGTCAAAATGATCATGTTTTGGACACTCATCTAACACTGAAATCCATTGCACTTCTCAGCATTCCTGCAGCTCCTCTACCTGCACAGCACTGTCTGTATTCCTCTGGGCCACCTTCCACCTAAGGAGCTCTTAGCCAAGAGCTTGGCTGTTCTGGATGCTCACTCTTGTATCCTTCAGTTACAAGCTCAGCCAAATTTAATCCCAAAACTTCATAATCACAGTTATGTTGGATAAAGCCTGTGCACGGCGCTGCTGGTATTGAGATGTTTGATATTGAAATCTCACATATGCCCTTCATTCTAAAATAATTAGTGATTGTAATTTTGTCCCAGGCTGTGCACTGTCTACTCAGACACCACACAGAACCCATGCCTGTGCCATCTGCAAATACATTTGAACAAGGAAGTTTTGAGCACCTGCCAGAAAACAGAATATCAGCAGAAAAATACATGTACTCAAAGAGAATGAAAATTTGCATGGCAGCAAAAATAAACCCAGCATCACCATTATGCCAGTGAAGTGCTATTGTAAATGTGTGTTGACTGTTAGCTAACTCTGACAGCGAATAAGAAACTGGCTGCTTCTGTGGGAGCAGGATGCAGTCTCTTCAAAAACACAAGGATCTTCTAAAATATAAAGTCAAACTGCAAGGAAATGCATCTTCCATTTATATTTTTTTAGGTGAGAACAATAAGTGGTTTTGCTAATTAATAAACAACCCAGAAATGTTAACAGGCTTTCTCGTGAAAGTTCTGAGAAAAAGCTGCATTTCCCTTTGAGCTTCATTTCTTTTATTACCATCTATAATTGCTTCCCAGGTTTTAATCACTCATAAATATGTGCAGCAGTACTGACTGCAGCATGTCTCCTACATAGGCTTTATTTACTCTTTCCAGAGGAGGGAGTCGGAGGCCTGAAGCCATGATTTTGTCTTCATTCTCTGTGCAACATATCTCAAGGACAGAGCACTGGACTGTAAACAAAAGGGACAGCTGTAAGGTCATGAACATTCCTGGAAGCCTATTATACACAATTACAATGTGGAAAGAATATGGAAATCAGACAGAGCTTTAGTAATATTCATTTTATGTGGAGTTTTACGTGATTCTAGGAACCCGAGATATTTCAGATTCAATCAGATCTTTTGTGTTGTACCATTTAATGTATTACAAAGCAGCTTTAGCCAACAGGAAAAGTGGGGGAGAAGTATAAACCTCATGGCACTGCATAATATAACCTTCTTGAGTCAAAATGTTTTTGTCTTTATTGGAACAAAAAAAAAATAAACCTATATGAAATATGAATTTCAGTGCTATCTATAAAGCACCACATGAAGACAACTGAGGAGGTATAAATGGCAAAGAGAGAAGAAAGGTTACCTGCATGTTCTGTAGGGTATTTTAGTCCTACAATATTCCATTTTGCTTCGAGGCTGATCCTTTTCTACTTGTTGTCTAAATAAATAAATAAGAAATCAACCTCTACAGCCCTGATATTAATAAAGTGTCGTGACTCCAGGAAAGGACAGAAATCCTTTGCAGTACACTGGCTTTTCTCTTTGGTTTTTTTTTGTTGTTGTTGTTGTTTTCCCCCACAGGACAGTATTTTCAAGACATGTTTTTCCCTGCATATTGTGCTTACACAGACTTTTTGGTGGTGCTCCAACAGAAAAACGTCTGCATGTGCAGTTCTAAAAAGCTTTTCAGCGATGTAAATGATTAAAGATGCAGGGACTCAAAACCATACAGATGCAGTGAAAAGCAAAATCCCTGTTGGCTGCTGTACATGACTTAGTTATGCTCAGCTTTCTCCTGAGCTTCATTAAAGTTTGCACAGGAAAATCTTTCTCTGTAGTCCCTCTTCTGCATCAAATGCTCAAGCACAGCCTACATGCACAGCACTGCCTTCTCATGCAACAGGTTAGGAAGGTGACTAAAGAAAGTTAAATGGATACTTCAAAATTTTTCAGCTTTTGGTTTATCACATGTGGCTTTTGGCACTGCAATTGCATGAACAAAATAAATAATCCTTAACCATTATTTTACTGGATACTGTGTGGCAAGAAAGACACAATGTCAAGTTTAAAAAAAAAAAATCTCACCTGCTCCCAGTAACTCCCCCTTCCTAGCTAATGCTTTTTGCCTGAGAGAGAGGGAGAGTCCTCACAGTAAGCCCTGAAGGTCAACAATCTTGAATTCCACTGGAGCAGCAAGGGCAGCAAATTCCACAATTAAGAACTAATACAGGAATGTCAGAGTCCCAAGTGATTTCAGTGGTTTTAGTGGCAGTTCAACTTAAAGCACAAAAGCCCTGCTCGTTCAAAACCAACGCCTCCAATTACCCTGCAAACAAACTGGAGATCAATGCCTCTCATAGACAGAATATTCCTGAACATTCAGCTGATATTTCTGCCTTGCTGCAGCATCAAGTCTGTATGACAAGCATATGCCAGAATGGCAAGAACCTCCAAAGACAGCACTGCTTCTGTTCTGGTTCCTCCACGACTAACAATTGGCATAAGGAATACAATATTGTTCCTGTAAGAGCTGAACAGTGAGAAGTGACCTGAGTTAGTCTTCGACAGGCAGAAAATCAAGTGCAGAAAACACATTTCTCACTGAAGTACATCACTTTTTTCCTTGGATATCATTATAATAGAATCTTATTTATTCTAAGGAGGTCTCCCAGAGGAATCCAGACATGACAGGCAGAGGCTAAGTATTTTATTCTTTTATTATTGCTACTTTCTCCTTTAGCATTTACACAATCCAATGAACCTATTCCACCCTACCCACTCAGCATTATTCCCAGTAAAATGTGACCAGTAGGCAAATGGGAGAGCCAAGGGGAGGAAGCAGCATAGATGGTCTGAGTGCCAACAGCTATTGCCCCTGCCAGGCAGGTCTGCCTGCAGTTAGAACTACAAAGTGTTCTGTTTGCATGTTCTTATTTGTCATAAAGGAAAAGCTCCAGAGAGTTACTAAAAAATCTGAGAGAACACAGTGGATCTGAACAGTTACCAGCAGTTTTAAGAGTGCTGGAGAAGGAGAAGCACCCGGGTGCTGAGCAAAAGGAAGAGAGGAAGGAGCAGAAGATGTCAATCCAGAAAGAAAGTTGAGCAGTGAAGTCCAAACCCACCTCAGCCCTTCAGCTGGATCCAGCAGATGTTGGCAAACAGTTGTGGAGGATGTAACTGAACTTGGCACCACCACAGCAGTTGCATCTTAGCCAAGTGTGGTCATTTTAGAGTTTTTCTGAACTCAATTGAGATGCAAACCAGCTTTAAGCCCATCACAGGCACGTGGTTTATATTTCCTTTTTAATTTTTTTTCTATTTTTTTTTTTAATTGTGCAACTGTACTTAATGAAGCCAAGATAAATAAGCATTCTCCTCCATCCCTTTTGGAACTCTCTGCTAATATACCAAAGTGCTGAGGCAATCTGAGTGCATCTACTTGCAAAACAGTTCCTGTTTTATTTGCTTTCCATGTTAAGAGTCCAGTGCCACAGAGGACTTGGCAAGCCTACAAAGTGCAGTATTTACCATGAGGAACTGGCTTTTTATTCCTTCCCAGGACACGATGTTGATAGAGAGAGTGAGTCCCTCTCCTCTCAGATTCAGAACTAAAACAATGCCTCAGGATGACACTAACAGGCACTTCTGTGGCATATGAAATCTTTCAATATTTATTCTGATCATATTCCTGGCAGTAACAAAGTCATTAATAAATTCACCTGAAGTCTCCACTAGCATTTTTCATGTCCCATTTTAAGCTGTTTTGAAGTGCTCCTGTGCACTTTGCAAGAGTTGCTGTCTTTCATCACAAATGTGATTGCATTGGAAGAGTGGGAGAGTCTGATCCCTGTAGATGCCAGAAATACTGTATGCTACATATTAATCAAAGTTTGCAAATCTATTTAAGATTATCAGATGAAAGCAATGTATTTAAAATATAAATATAAGCATATTATGAATTATCTTCGAAAATAGCTGGAGTATGTTGGCAAGCAATTGATCTTAAAATTCACACTGTTTTCTTGTTGGGTCAACAGAAAAAGATTTAAAACAAACTGCTGCTAAATCCTATGCAAAATCTGGAATGCATTATGTCTACATGTGCTTACACTTTTTCTATGGCACAAAGATAGCTAATTACACAGCAGTTGTTTCTGAATGTGTGACTTTGATGTTCCTGATGCCTATGAGATTTCAAAATCAAGCTTCTTGTTTTTATACACGGAACAGATTGAACACAAGCACCTGCTTGGTAACGTAGGGACCTGACCAGTAAGGAACTGGGCTGTCCCAACTTATTTCATGTATGGAATATGGCACATCTGACTTTCTATTGTACTCCAGGTTCTTGTAAAATTTAAAAGCACAGTCTAAAATCTAAAATTGTAACTGCCATACCTGCACTTGGTCCATTCAGTGGAGCAATCCTAATTTACAGCAGCTGAAGAACTGGACACGTTACCAGTTCTGTTGGAAATTCCCTGAAGTTTTCAACACTGGGATCATGGAATGCTGCGTCATCGTGGGGGCTGCGTGTGGAACAAAAGAGTTTTCTTTAATACATGCTGAAAATGGAAACTGTCATTAGCAATTGTGTTCTGACTGGGAGGCATTTCTCAGTGACAACTTTCACAGAGAGAAGTGATCTGGACTAGGAATACAAGGCTGTTTTTAAGTGCTCTACAGAAACCCAGTGGCTGCTACTCAGCATTCCACTTGCACCTCAAAGAAACCCTTCTCAAAGAGAGATGTTCACCTCATGTTTCCTAAGTGCAGCATTTCTCCTGGAAAAGCACTTGGGGACTTCAGCACACACAGCTGTGGGTATTTGTATCTGTGTCACATTTAGACTCACATATTTGGTAACTTCGCCCAAGACTAAACTAAAATCATCCCTGGAACTGATCAAAACAAGTTAAATGTTTCAGACTAAAATTTCACTGGGGTTTTAGGTACTGAGGAACACTACAGCTAATTTAAATAGCAGCTTGGCAAAAGGTAATTATCCTTCAGGAGATGCTTCCTCTGAAATAGGTTTATTTCTTAAAAATGTTTTTGTTCTGTGATAGTCTCTAAAATATAGGTGCCTACAAATAGAAAAGACTGTTTACTAAAAACTTAAGGTGCTCTGTTCTGATTCTTACTTATCACAAATGGATAAAAGAGTGTGTTGTGAATTAAACTCAGAGCAAATATAAGATAAACATGAAAAGGCTACTGTCTATTTAAAGAGCAGACTGCTGTCTGAATACCTCTATCAGTTCTTACTAATCTTATATTTTACCTACTTCTTCCATTTGGTTTACATCTTTCATAGATTCATAGATATTAGGGGTTGGAAGGGACCTAGAAGATCTTTGTGAATCTGAGTGCTCTCAATATCCCATTTGTATAGATCTTTCACACCACTAAGTAAAAGACAAAATGTTATTAAAACCAGGTTTAAAACCACAGAAAGATTCGAGATTTAACAGCAGCTGCAAACCAACTTACTATTAGATTCTATTAAACTAAACTTGAAGTAACTTAGACTCCACTTAGATCTAAGTGCAGATTTATTGGAAAGGTATCTAATAATGCAAAAATATTCAAAGAACCTATTCCAACACGCAGGTGTCTAAAAAGAAGTTGTGAGCTCAAGACAGCATCTGTCTGTTCAGGAAGCTCTTTTCTCTGTTCCTATTTAGACATTTGTTACTGGGGTGCAGCAAAATGACAGCTAATGAATAAGAATCCACATTATTTCCTTGGCAATGGGGTGTTGTCCCAGACAGATTTGACTGTCACATAAAAATATCAACTGGGATACATCCTGGTCACCTGCTGATCTGGGTCTGTTTACATCTTCTCTTTGTTAGCCAATTACATAAAGCAATTGTCTTGTTCTAACAAATGTGATTTTCAACTGCAGGCCATTGTACTGGTTAACTTTGAATCTAAATACAGGTTTCTTTGGCAAATCTTCTATATCTCTCAGCAGGAATAAAATGCATGCATGCTTCACATGTGACTTTGCACTCACACTTTCAATTTAATAAAAATAGATCTCTAAGTGTTTGAATGTACAGTTCCCACTTTGTTTCTAAATTTGGGACATTACTTTCAATTATTGTTGGAAGCATCTCTCACTCAAGGAGATTAAAAGGAAAAAAGGACAATGTCTAACTGTAAAGTCGTGATTGTGGAGGAGTTCCTTTTACTTGGTGTTCTGCAGAAAGCTGTTTAGTGGCATTGCAGAATGTCATGATTTGTTGCATGTTGCTGCAAGGTGAAAGAAAACCTCATCATCTGATCACCACTGTATCTTTACAAGCCCTGAAGATAAAGTATGGAAAATCTATAACTGCAATGTTATGTCTGTTGCTGCTGCACTCTTTATTAATCAATCAATGCCTCTCAGCAAAGCTCTTTCAGCCTCCTCCTGTAGCAGTTAGACCTATAATCAGCTCTACAAAAACAGTTCAGAGATGCATCCTTTGTGCTTCTGTGTAATTTACATATACTAAAAAAAATCACTCAGCGTTCTATTCAGAACATGCTATGTGGTGTAGCACGCACAGATTAGTGTGCTATAATCACAGCCATTATTGAAATAGGCTAAAACGCTTTTTTTTTTACATTCTAGAGTAAATTTCACTATTAAGACTAAATGGATTAGCTCATTGTTTCCCTATTTCCTTGGTAAGTAAAACACAATTGTTAAGTAACTCGCTGACCTTCCTGTTCATGTATGGTGGGACTGGTGGACTGGAACATAAATCACCCTTCTAACCATTTGTAAACATTTGTACCTGATCCACAGACACCTTCTGGATAATTTTTAGTGATGAAAGAGAACTTTCTGTATTTTCTGCAGTGGAACAACAGTCATCAGTGGAGCAAAAAGCCTTTCCTGCTGCATTGATAGGAGCTTCAGCTGCTGCCATTACCATGCCATTTCAGACTCTGTGCTGTCCCATGGCACATACTGATTTACTCACCCTCCCCTCACCACAGTTCTCAAGGGGCCTGTCTCACCTGCAGTTAGCCCAGTCAGTTCCACCCCCTACTGCTTTAATAAAAATTCAGATTTGGAAGAGCTAGTGTTGTGACTAGAGACCGTACATAGGGTTTTGCTCTGCTCTTTTGTAGGGGAATAGTCCAGAGGGGAAGGGGCAAGGAGCCTTCATTTCACCAGCCTGCCCACCTTCTGCATCTAGTGCAGCCCCTCTATGGGAGGGTCAGCAGAGCTGCAGTTCTCAGAACTCCGGGGCAGCTGCACAAAGGCTCTCAAAGAAAGTCATCTGTTAAGTACTCAAGCAAAGATTTATTTAGAAAGCCTTCCATGGGAGGCCAGTGAGGTGGAGAGAAAGGATAAGAGCACTGGTCAGGAGGTCATGTCCCAGGTGCTCTCCTTGCTTTCAGGGCAGGAGCAGGGCTTGCAGTGAGCTCAGCTGAACAGTGCTCTGGAAAAGCCATAGGTAGAAGTGTGGTTGCAGGTACATTGTCTGAAGTCTTTATACAAAAGGTGTGAACTAATGAAGTTTTACTCTTAGTTAATTAACACATCTTTACACTTTTAGAAGATTTTCTGAAGTTGTCAGCAGAAGAGATTATTTCTCCCCCATAAGCAACTCAATCAAACCTCTGCCTGTAAGAGATGATAGAACCTCAATGACTAAAAGAAAATGTTAAGACATTATACAGGAGATTAGCATATGACACAAATCAAACTACAGTATGAAAATATGTTATGGTCACAACTCACATTATATCTCTACAAATGGTTTTTCTAACAAAAAATAACATACAGGACCTGCCTAAAATTTAGATCCCTCTTTGCATAAATATCTGGTTCCTTCCCTTCTCCACTGTCAACTCCTTAGAACAAGCATTGATGAAATAAAAAGCACAAGAGAACAGTACAAAAGTGATGGTAGACTGAGATTCTCCCTCTGAATTGTCATATCACACCCATCATGATGGTATCTGAGAATATTGATTTGTCTGGTCTGGGGATGATGCTCAGGGATCTACTTTCCCTTAGAGAAATCCATGGAAGAACACACCCTTATCCAGAATCTGAATTTTTAGGAATCATCATTGGCTACAAATGAGATCATACACTTTCCTTTTTATTTTTCCATCATGATGGCAGTGCCATCAACCATATTAGTTCAAATCCATGTATTCTATGAACTGATAGGAAAAGCATGAGTCACAAAGCTAGAATCTATTTTTTCAGACACTTCCCTGCATCACTTATTAGCAAATACAATGGTGAAAAAAAATGTCACTCTCTAATTTCAGCTTCCAAATGCTATCTATCATCATTTTGGTCTTCAGTGATAGACTATTTGAAGGCACACCCCACAAAACACTCCATCTTTGGTCAGAAATTCAGAAAGTGAGCAAACAGGGACAATATTCTCTCTAAATCATTGCTAATCTTCCCTTCATCACTGTCTTAATCTCAGTTCTGACTGGAATAGAGAAGAATAGTCTAGAAGTCTGAATCCAACTCCCTGTTTTGCAGTTGAAGACCTAATGCAAATACAGCATCCAAGCTTTGATTCAACTTCATCTCTAGATCTGTGCTGTCTTCACAATACATCTTAGGCTGTATGAAGGGAGATGTTGGCAGTAAGACTCCCTGAGGGTGAGCTATATTGGATGTAACATGCTCCATATATTTGCATTCAGCAGCATGGCATCAAACACACAACTGTATTACAAATCTCATTGTGCAAGTCTGGAAAGCACAACAGATGCAGGCAGTCCCAGAGCCAGTGTTGAAAAGCAGCCTCATGTATTATCCTCAGCCTCTGGACTGCTGTGTTGAAGCCTGACAGGGGACTGACCTTTAACAAGCTTTTTTTTTTGGATAGAAACAGTCAAAAGATCATTTGTGTTTGTCTGCTATCAAATAAATAGTTCTTAATGCTTGTATAATATTTTAATAGGGATGTATTTAATTATGTAGACCAAATTTTGTTGGGACCTTTGTTAATTTAGAGCTAGCAAGTTGGTAGCAGCTTAAATTACTGACTTTTGGAAAACGTAATGAAGTGTTCAGGCATAGAGAGGTTTGAAATATGTCCATGGTCCTTTGGTCTCCTGCCAGGCAGAAGCAGAATTTCCACTGCCTAGTAGATTCTCAAACTGCAGCAATATCAGTTCTCTAGATGTCCAAAAGTTCTCTCCCCCAGAGAAGGTTGAAGAATTAAATGGAGATCTCTCAGTGACGAGTTTAACAAAATAGATGCAGCCTTTACTGCAGAAAACAAATAGAAGGTATCACTGCAGGCCCCTAAAGTCTGTGCTGGATCTGATCTCTCAAGAGTTAGCTGGGAAGTACAGATTACCATTTTTCTGCACAGTATCCATATATTTGCACAGGCAATGCAGGCATTGGGTTGATTTGACAACGTCTCTGAATATGGCATCACAGTGTCCCTCTTCACTGCTTTTAGTCACCTCTGGTGAATCCACACACTGCTGCAGGTGGATATATGGCATGCACAGCTGGAGAGCTGACTGGCTTCTTGCTTACTACCAGCAACTAACTCCATTGATTAGCACTCTCTTTCAGGCTTGATGTTTTAATTTAAGAGTAGCTAACATCCTTCTTCACAGCCAAGCTTGAGAAGTGTGGGTTTAGTTATGGTGTAATAAGGTGGATTGGG
>JAOEGS010009823.1:5587-18148 GCA_025447755.1 Corythornis vintsioides | reverse complement strand
TAAATAAATAAATAAAAAGAAAGGGAAGTTACTTCTTAATGTATGAAAAGCCCAAAGCAGTCAGAAAACAACACTACAAAAAGCAGGAAACACCTAATTAAGATGAACTCAATTTAAGTGCAATTGTTAATGTCTCTACTGAGCTATTATATGATAGGATCTGCCATTGAATGCACATTTCTCTGATTGTGTAGTTTGGTGCCTATATGTGCAATTTTCTCAACCTTTGTTGGGGTTACAGATGTAAGATGTACACATTCATGTCAGTCTAATACCAAAATCCTTGTAGGTTCAGTGCATGTAATAGGTTTTATCACTGGATGTCTTTCTGAAATTCCTTTGGAAATACAATGTACTATTTCTAACTTTCTTGTACTTGAGACCATTTCTTCTATAAGACTCATGAAGCTTCTCAGACACATGCCATTAGCAAATTCCATCAAAGTTTTCTTTTTTTTAAGACAAGGTCACATCTGAAAATACTAGTATCAGCCTCAGGACTGATCAAGCATTTCACTGTAACTGCTCTGTTCCACACTGTTGTCACTAATCCTTCAGTTTTTACTTATCCACTTCTCAGTTCTTATCCTAATCATCATCTTCTCTAGTTTAACTAATTATTTCTTATTAAGCATCAAATGCTTTCCTAGCTTCCAAGTAGATTAGATCTAGATTAGGCCTATTTCCCTTGTCTAGAAAAGCAATTATGTCCTCAATGAAGGATATTAGGTTAGTTTGGCACAATCTGTCTTTGTCAAATCCAGGTTGTGTTTTATCACATTTTCTCTGCACCTCTGTGCTTTCATTCTTTTCTGTTGTAAAACATAGACCAGTCTGACAGAGTTGTAAGGATCACCAACTTTTAACTTTTTTAAATATGCATAATATATATTTTCTATTATGTGTCATTTTCTGAAACTTGATGGATTTCATACATTTACTAGAGAAGCTGCAATACTGTGCTCAGGATTCTGGGATACTGATAATCCCTCTCAGTTTTCACAGATGAAGTACTTAATGCATTTTTCTTCATACCAAATGGTAATTTTTATCCCATCTTTTTGCCTATAACCTTACTAAAAACTGAACTTTAGCATAAGACCACACATGGATCTCTTAATCCTTACCCTGTCTTCACTATGCACTGTTTTCACTTAATTCCAGTTATCTTTTTGTATAGACCTTCATTTATTTTTATATTGCTGCTTCAAATTGAGGCCATTCTCTGTAGAGAACACAAACCATTTTGTGACTGGGGACAGCCATGTCCTAAACTCAGTGTAAGACTGTGCACACTCTAAAGAATGCAAAATCACCTATTTTTTGTCATTCAGATGCCCTCTTTGCATTTAAAATTTCAATCTTTGCACAGAATTTCTTTTGAAAGATGGTCTTTAAGAAAATTAATCCACCATTAGGTGACTACTAATGAACAAAGGATGTCACTTAACACATTCACATTAATTTTCTCCATTTAAACCTATTTAAGATAATATTTTTGAAAAGGTTTGGTAGATAACTTAGCAAATTGGCTGCAATCCTAAGGGGTAGGTATTTTCAATTGGACTGATCAAATATGTGAGCTGTGTGAAAAAACAGCCAACTGGAGTTGAAATGTGGTAGTGAGGGATTTTTACTGTAAGAAGAATGTAAATAGACATCAGAGCTGTAAAAGGAATAAAACCTCCATATAAGCATGAAAAAAACACTAAACAAATAATTAATATATAGATATGTTTATCTTCTCATTAGTGAAGGCAGTGTTTAATACGTAGTACATAAAATATATTGCCAAAGGGATTAAATGTAAAAATTAGGGAGTGCAAAAGAATTACACTCCCTTTAGTCTCTGGATCCTAGAATAATAGTTAAAGCAAGTGACACAGTATGAATGTGGAAGACAGGAATTTTCCCCTCTGGAAAAAGGTATTTTAATTCTCTGTAGTATGCCACTGTATCATTTACATTTTATATGTTTGGAACAACTTACATTTAGTTCTTGGAAGAATACAAGAAGAATAACAGCCCTCAAGTACCTCTGAGAGTGGGAAACTAGATGGAAAAATAAATTGAGTTTAGGTCCTTACAGGACATTTTATCCAATGCAAAATCATTATGGTTGGAAGAATTAAAAGACACTAGGAATTTATACTGCTTTTTAGAATTGTTGCATGCAGTTGAATTGTTGCATGTATTTTATATGACTAAAATTGCATACTAGCATACATAATTTAATTTTATACTCACATAGTGAATCTGAAAAATGGTGTAGAAGAAAAAAAATCATAAGAATAATAGAATCATAGAATGTCAGGGGCTGGAAGGGAACTCGAAAAATCATCTAGTCCAACCCCCCTGCCAGAGCAGGATCACCTAGACCAGATCACACAGGAAATTTATTTTATATAAATTTCTTCTTATTATAAGAAATTATATTACTCATTGGATATTTTCACCACATATTGCAAATGATTGCATCAGGTATAGATGTGGTGTTATCTTTCCTCCCTGTGGCACCAGCAGTGGCTGGTGGTGGTCTGAGACAAGGGATGTCCAACAACGTCCAGACCCTTCTTATGAAGTAATATGATTCTTAACAACAGAGAGAAGGCTTACTGCAAATAAGGGAACTGTGACTCACTGGCTGCTTTACTGTTGAGAGGAACAACAGGCGCTTTCCCACTCTCTTGTGTTTACCCTAAGCATGTAAATTCATGTCTTAGATTGCATCCCTTGCTCATGCAAAGTACCCATAAAAGTCAGTGGGAATTTTGAACATATAAAATTTTTGAACATATTACATACATCTTCATCACATTTTCTGATTAAATGTTCCAAACATCCCTTTCCACTGTTCAAAGATCTGGGGAATTGTTACCTTTTATATCATCTATGAGACTGATCTTCCTGTTCCCAGATCCCATCTACCAGCTATATGTTTTACCTAATTCAGAACAGACAGAGCTGTGTAGGGCTGTTGATTGTCAAGCTTTACCTGTTGCACTATTCCACTTTTAATAGTTTATTTGGCCAATATAATAGACGTTTCATCTCTTCTTTAAATGTAGAATGTATTCACATAGATAGCATTTTCTTCACATATTTGCTTCAGAGGAACAGTAAAACAAAGTAAACAAATTATCCCATCCACACAGTAAATTATTACTACAAGGGAGTGTTTCATGTTATCTTAAATTAGACCAGGATAGGATGAAAACATGTTATATTTTCTTTCAGTGACTGAAATTGCATTTCAAAAAGTACTTGCAGTGCCTTTGGTGGTGGAAAGTACGATTAGCAGCAGCTCACAGAGAGCTCTAGCTAATTTCCGAGAGGAAATTATGAAATAAAATTAGGTTACCGTTATTTAAAAAAAGGTCTAGGAAGTGAAACAGCTGCTGCTGCATTATTCACGTTCCTTTTGACAAATGCAGTCATGGGACACAGTAGCCCTCATTAAACATTTAGTTGGAAGGCTGAAGAGGACTCTTCTTCTTTATAGGTTTTATAAATAACACAGCTAGTAACATATAATAATAATTTTGTATTACAAGTATAAAAAGGTATTCTGCACCTGCTGTGTTATGGAGTAACAAATGAATCTGAGCAAGTGGCAAACTGAAGTACACTGAAGTTCCAGAAGTACCTCCTCTACCACCTCTAGAACACTTCAGATCTTTGAATGCCTCTTGAAAGACTGTGTCACTCATATCTCCACCCAGAGGAAAAAAAAAAAAAAAAAAAAAAAGTCTTCCTGCAAGACAAATGCTTGAGGAAATGCTGTCTTCATGGGGTAGCAGTTACAGCAGGGTGCTTCTGACAAACATTGTCCCAATTTATCTACTTTGCTGTGCAGCAGCAGCTCCATTTGCCCTGGGCAACACCTTCTTCACAAAATGGTGGAGAGGAGAGATTTTGGAAAGGGAAATAAGAAAAGGAAAGAGGGAATTCCGCCATGGCTGGGGAAGATGTGTAATCTATTACACAGAAATAGAATAATTTTGTGTGAGGTTGGGTTCCTTTATGTGGAATGGATAGTTCACATACCACTTAGATGTGCTTGTAAATGTGTGTATTTACAACTCAAACATTATGCAGACTTGTTTATTGTTTCAATACTTCTTTAGTGAATTCTGCTAGTAGACAGTCCATTCATGTTCATCTGCATTGCATGTATTTTATTGCATGGCTACCAGCCCATGTATTTTGAATAAATTCATTAGTGTTTTTAAGTATTTGTAGATTATAAATCCAGAAAGTGGATATTGTTTCCTTTAGAACATCCTTGCTATCTCTACTGTGTCTGAGAAGATGTTTGGTAAGATCCTGTAGGTGAATGCTTTGTCATATATCCATGCTGCCGCCAGATACTGAAAATAATTGTCACCTTTGCTTATTAATAGTGTACTTCTAAATAAAAGAAAACTAAACAAAACAAAAACACACACACACACACAAAAGGCAAAGATGTTTAGAATGCTGAACAGGAATCTTCCTGTCTCTCTATTCAATTCCTTTTTTTTTCAGTCTCCTTATAAATATATATGAATGATACCACAGGGGCTATTCGGCTGTTTGAATGGAAAGGCTTAATTTCCAGATTAAGCAATCTCAGTGTTTTATTCTCTCTGGCATTTCACTGTAGAAGGGTGAAGCATGAAGTATTTGTAACCATATAAAGGAATCAGGAAGTGCATAAGGAAATAATATATTTCTTGGAGCCCTTCTTTACAGCTTGCTATGACAAGAAGTGAGTGTGGGTAAGGAGGAGCCTTACTGCTGCACAATAGAAATAGAAATGCATTAGATTAGATGAAAATCAGATATGAGTTCATGTGAAAAGAAAGACCCAAAGTCAGTCATATCAATACTTGATGAGAGTCAGCCAAAAATTTTGCTAGTCTCCCTTTTGAAGGTTTATTTCTACTACAGTCAGTCTTCGCATTTTAAACGGATGCTTTTGATAAGTGTGTAATCAGATACAAGAAACAAAACAAAATACCAATTCTTTCATCCCTAAATTTCTAAGCATGTCACAAAACTTGAAGTCATACAGAATAGTATGTCAATAACTTATAGTAATTTTTTTTTTTTTAATTCATCAGCTTGTTCTAGGCCAGGAAAAGTGTATTTTATTAAAAGACCAATGATTACTTTAAATCTGAAGGGAAGAAAGAATGTCATGTAGAACATTAATAAAGTTTAGAGACAAATGGGAGAAAAAGAATAAGAAAAAAATCATGTTTAATTGATTGTTCATTTGTTATGCATGAAATGTGTTCAGAGACAGTAATGAAATTTTCACTATCTTAGACAGACAGCACTAACAGAAGAATTAATGAACTTACACAGAGCTTCAGGAAAGTACTAATAGTTATAGCTCAATATTTGGTTGCCTAGTGACCTGATTGATTTTTAAAGTAAGAAATAAGAAAATGAGCCCTGTATTGTGTATTATGCTCTAGTGAAATGTGTACATAAAGTATTACCTTAGCTGCCTGGTATGTGCAATTCAGCCAAATTCTTCATTAATTACCCTTGCAGTGAACAGGAAACCAACATCATTATTATATAGAGAGATTGTAAGATTTTTTCCACTAGCTCTTACAGTGATTAATACTGTCTAAAGTGTTGTTTATAATGCTTAGACTGACTTCATTATTCCAATGTAAGAATAGCACATTAAACAGTTAAAAATGCAGTCACTGCAAAATTAAAAATAAATACATCTTGTGTATTGCCAAATAATTAAATGTTTACATTAAAGCACTGAGAAGTGTTTCAATTTTTTTACTCATTGTTACAGTACTTTTAAAAGCTAGTATATTCTGCATGAGAATTTGAGAATTTCAAAAGAGCTTCTTTTAGAAACACATATTATAAACCAATAGGTCAGCAAATTTACCACTGAATCTCTAACCATCTCTCTTATCATGGCTTTGCAAAGTTTAGTAATCAAACCAGTATCTGATTATGTTTGCTGGGACTTATTCTTCTGACTTTGTTTGGCTTTATTTATGATCAAGGATGAAAATGTTATGAGACTTTTAACATCAACCCCTGGCCCATCTTTTTCCTTCCCTCTAGAAACCATTCTCTCTCCTCCAAGATCTTTATCACAAGGAGAAGAAAAAAAGCAGACCAGTCCAACAGTCAAGAAGTGTTTTCACATGAGGAGTTTGACAAGGTCTTTAAGCCCATTCCACTGGGTATTGGTTGGTTTTCATTAAGGGCCTTGCACATGACATTCCTGCCATACCTTGAAGGTCTCAAACTGTGCCTAGGATGCAACAAATCTCAACCTTACCCTCAGTGTCTGAGTTGCAGTCCAAACCATCTCACAGATATCTATGTTCTGCCCTTAGATGCCAATGTTTTGCTTCCTTGGGAAGGTTTTCATCTGAATCATTCACTCACTCCTGTAAAGAACACAGGGTCTATTAGGTGACTTCTGAAGACAGAAATACCAGACAGAAAAAGAACAGTTGTTTTGCTGTCAGTTGCATTCACACACAGTAAATACATGATCATAACTTAGCCTACTAATCCATTTCAGAAATTGTAATTAATCCAATTCAAAAAATTGTATTAATGTTAAAGTTCTCCTTCAGTGCAGCGCGTAATGCTGTAAGAACTTGTAGGAACGGTTAATTCCATATTTAAATAATTTATTGGTTTTAAAAATGGATGACAGATGTGGAAATGTTTATCGTGATGAATTCTTTTGTTGGAACCAAGTTAGCTTTCATCATCTACTTTGTATTATTTTATTACACCATTGATCTGCAATCTGTTTTTTGTACATTGATGTAAAATGAGTCTTGAGATATGTATTCAATATTAGCTATCTATAAATTCCATCTGGAATTTATAATTTATTACTGGCCTTATTTTGATTGTGGTAACCCAACTTGGAGTTGCAATTAATATAAAATCATAGACTACTTTATCATTTTATTTCTATTACCTCCAGCAATTTAGAGTAATGATGGATGGTCACTTCAAGATGTTCTCTGTATTCTGAACTGTAAACAATGTTTTCCAATGACTCAGAGATTAAAGTTTCTTTTATGGTGTTTTATTTGGAACACTAGATTCATATTTTACTACTGGTTTGGCCTTTTTCTGAAAATCTAAAACAACAAAGAAATTGGCCTATGTCATGCTTGTGTTGAATAGGCAAAATCATCCCTAAGGTTCAAGACCATGTCCTTGACTTTTCATGATGGTCTAAGACAAAAGAGAGATTAGTTTCCAGAAGATGTAACATATGTGTTCAGAACATAATATTCAGAACATTTAGAACACATATTAAATACAGGTACACAAGAAAACCCAAGACAGTATAATCACAGAACTTCAGAGAAACTTATCTGGATAGGGTTGAGACTAGCTAACTTTCAGTTCCTATTCAGTGTCTTGGCTCAGCTACTCAAACACAAATGTGTTTAGAAGTGTTGCTTGCCAATGTTTTGAAGTAAAAACTCTGAACTTGGCAGACGATTTCCATAACATGAATCTTCTGGCTGAGAATCAGCTTTTGTGCCTCCATTTCCTCTGACATAAAGTGAAGATACGGATGGCTTTATAAAGCTTAAGTAGACACAGAGATTGTGTATGCCTACCACAACTACTTAGTGGTATCAGTTATTAATAATACTAACTACAGTAGTATGTCAAAGAGCTCATTAAGTTCAGCCTGTCTGGTTTATTTTATGGAGCTTCAAAACAGGTTTTCAAAACATGCAGGTAGTCTTATATATAGAAGAGCTAACACATTTAAAATAAAAAAAAAAAAATGGTCTTCCCCATGGTCAGTAACATCTAATAACACCTTACACATTATGTGCTTTGTTGGGCAAAGATGACACATCTCACATTCCAGCTCATTGTCATAAACTCTTCAATGGTAAACTAAACTGCTGTGATACTGACAAAGATTACACATCCCCATGTAATGAATTCCAGTTTCCGTCAGATGACACAATTCCTAGCTTTATTTTGACAAGTTTTTCATTCTGCTGACAAATGTTGTGTGGCATTTGGTGTTTTCTAACTAAAGAGGTCCTCATACTTCTCAGTAGTAAACAAATTCGAATTCCATTATCCCAGAAGACAAAATTATATGCCCATGAAGTGGCAAAAATTAATTTAGTGAAAGAAAGTGGTCTGAAATGGAAATTGTAGCTGAGATGGGAGAGTGCCTCTAGGCAGACTCAGAGAAGTCAGTTTAGAGATACTGGGAGAGGGACTGGGAGAAGTCAATGAAACCTTGAACCTTGATAAGGGGGTGAAATAAGTGTTGGGGTTTTGAGCACTGAGCTGCTGGGAGAGGTCTGTATTTTGAGGGAATGAAGGTACAATAAATAGCCTTTGCTAAACTGGTCCAGTCTCTAGGTTCAGGGCTCATTTCCTTGATCCACACACCTTCCCAGCATTATCAATAATCTTATTTAAATCTACAGCTATTTGCAAACATAGGCTGTAGTTGTATATATAGGTGGATAAAGGGGTGTTTTGTCTTTTTTTTTTTCTCCAGTATTGTAGAGTGGGGTCGTTAGTAGCATCAGTACAATACTGACAGCTGGAAGTGAAAGTCAGGCTCCTATAAATTGCTGAATCTTTTTAGTCACTTACCATGGCTGCTGATGAGCCATGTATGCTACCCATTGCCCTCAGATGCTATTTTCTGATTCTTTTCCTCATTCAAAGAAGCATGCACACTTTTTTACCCATTGAGAATAAGATATGTGCAAACCCACAGGAGATCTTCATTATATGCATGCCAGTTTCTTAATGAAAGGCAACTGGCTGTTCTGCCCCTTAAGCGTTCTTATTTTTCTCTTGTGTATCAAAGCTGGTTTGTGCCTTAGGGGTAAATGTCACAGCTTCTGTAATATAAAATCAAGCTGCATTCTTCAGAGAGACTGTGTGTGAGACTTTTAGTTCTGCCCTGAAACATCTTCTTGTGACAGGGAAATAAAAGTTGTGAAGTGAAAGTTGTGTTTGCATGGTTCTCTCTATTTGCTCTCTCTACTGCTTTTTAGTTCATATGGTTGTCCTCCTAACAATATTTACCACAGAAATATATATGCCCCAGGTAACATACCTGCATCCATAATTTCTTCAGATTTCTCAGAGCTCTTATTGAAAGTCATAAATCTGTTTCCTTTAAAAAAAAAAAACCAAAACAAAACTCTAGTCAATAAAATTCCGTCTCCTTTCTTCAGGACAGGATATATTGACAAAAAGTTAGTGGATTTATTTTGTAACAATGTTTAAAGAGCAAAATATTCTTTAAAATACTGCTAGCCTGTATTCTACCTGGACACAAACATAAAAGACAGGAGTAGTAAGATGTATCAGAATGTGAGGAAAATGAGAAAAAAAGATACTTCTTTGTACTTATAAATGAAGTTGTTGATGTAACTAACTTGCTGCTCATGTCAAAAGGTACTGCTCAGTCTTGACTCTGGACTCAAGAATAAAATACACTCCAAAATCTCTTGCTTGAACTCAAATGTCTTAAGAAGATAATTTAACTTAATTCCTTTTCCTCAAATCAAGTAACGCAGTTACGAAAAGAGTTTTACAAATATTTCCATCCCCTGTCTTTATATATCTGCAAAACTCTTTTGGTAAAAGTCCATCTATTACTTTATTACTTTAATTAGTATTCAGGTGACCTAGTTCTCATGTCCCCTATAGAAACCCATGTCCAGTAAATGTCTTGTACAGAGAAAGCATTTGCAGTGAAAAATAATTTACCTTATGACATTACTGAAGATTGGTATTAATTGTATAAAAATTATTTCACAGGTAGAAAAATCAAATGGGCAGTTCCTTTAATAGTGACTAGCCATTTCAAAATAACATTTGCAAGTGGAATGGTGATAGACTTTTTGGAAGTGCTAATAGTGACAAAAAGATAAATAGATGCCTTGCTACACACATGCACATTCAGAATAAGCCATACTCAGTTCCTTGATTCCATTACAGCAAGTGGTTTGTTGGATAAAAGGAGAAATGCTAAACATTTTAACTAAGTTTTAATATATGAATTAATATAGGGCTTTAATAGTTGCAGCTGGTGATCTATGGCTGAAATAGCATACAGCCAACATGTGAGAGAAGCTCAGAGGCATGAAATATTAATGATGATGTTAAGACGACTATACCTTTTCAAACAATGCTTAATTTACAGTTATGCTGTGAAAACCCTTGTATTTCCCACATAATTGTTTGCTTCTAAATTAAAATAGATATGCTTTAAAATACTGAAAACGGAGTATAACCATCTACAAATTTATTCCAGATGCGCACTAACTGCTAGAATAAACATTTCAGAGTACAGTTTTACATAATACACTTATCTATTCCAATTGGCCATCCCCATAAACTCACTACACTCCAAGCATAAACAGGTTGTTAAACACATTTAAGGATTTTAGAATGAACACCAGAGCTGCCGTTATCATTAAAATGAAGTGATGATATTGGAGTCACGTCACATGGAAGTGTTTACCTAGTACAAAACTAGAATTTTTTTACTTCTCTAGGTATGGGGGTATGGATGGCTCTGATAAATCACCTTGAGATCAGTCATTTAAAGATTGAGTATTAAATGCACATATAAAAATATAAACATAAAAGTCCATTTCTACATTATGAGAAAACACTATAATGTGAAATTGCTGTAATATGAATTGTCTGATTTTCTAGTTTAGTTTGCTTTTAGCTGGATGCTGAAATGCTAGCTTTAGTGCGGGGTCACATACACACTCTGCACCTGTCCAATATTCCATTTCCCATGCAAAGCATCATGTACTTTCTTTGAATGTTCCAGATCAAAATACTGAGGTGATCTCTGAACCCTTCAATGGCACAAAGGGAATAGAAGGTGGGATGAGACAGTGCAAAGCACTAGGAATAGGAACTAGTGTGTTGACTGTTAGTGTGGATCATATTTTCCTCTGAAAGAGAAAGCTTCTGTTTCATTTCACAAGTTATTTTAAAGCTGTCATGTTAATTGACTCTTTATTCTACTTAATGAAGCTTAGTCAAATATTTTCTACGAATTATAAATTTGAGTCAAGAAACACACAGAAATAATGTCATTATACATTTTAAAGAGACCACTTACTAGACGGAAAAACAAGATATGCACAAATAAGAACATATAGACCTCTGGGCAAATTATTTCCCTTACCTTTGATTCCTTTAGTTTTCAGGAAATGCAAAGTAACTTCTAGGCGAAGTATTAACATAGGTTCAAATAAATGCCATTAGTTTATTTATTCTGCTTTGTGTTCTAGGCCAGCCTTGATATTACAGTCTGATACAACCAATCATTTAACTTAGTTTTCACAGTATTTTGCCCTTCCTCTGTTTTAATATGGGAATGATTGGTGGTACATCATCCTGTTTATTCCACTTTCTAAACAGAATTCTTTGTAAATAACAGATTTTTCATATCAGATAATTCACATTTTTAAGGACCTGGTTAATGTACATACATCAACACTATAAAATTATATATATTAACTATAATAGAAAATAGACTACAATCTGCAAGAAAGACAAAACAGTAGATTATCAAGAAAAGAAAAAGCACACCAGTAGCACCAACTCATCAAGACAAGGAGCTGTTTATGCCATCTCAAGGCTTGGGACTCATGTACATAATATTCTTCAGGGTGAGAGAAAAATCCTGACCATCTTTCATTATTTCATCATCATTATACAGTATGTTTCCTACTGCTACCATGCTAGGTCCACCTGAGCTTATTCTTTGATGGATGGTTTCTATTTTTCTACTTCTTAAAGGGTCAAACTATTTGGTTGTTTGTTTTTTTTTTTACTATAGAGCAGAATATAACATGAAACACACAAGTGTAATAATAACATTGGTAGTGGTGCAAATGCAACACTGCAGCTCTTCTACAAAAAAAAAAAAATATATAGGAAAAAAAATCAAACCAAAGAAATCCCACAAGGAATGAACACTTAGATGAAAGATTCAGCAGAAGCCAGTAGGATGTGTTAATCTTAGGAAAGAGCTGCAAGATCCTGAGACATGTTAATCTTTGCCAACTTCTGGTCTAATGAGTTGGATATTTGAAGAGAAATGAAGTAAAATGGAAAAAGGAAAAATAAAAAGTAAAAGAAGAAAAAGGAAAAGAGGAAAGAAAAAAGTTTTAACTTCTGAAGTGGCCTGTCACCTGTGAAAAATACTGCTACCCACTTCTATTGTCTTTATGGAACACCTCAGGATAATGTAAAAGCTTTAGCAAAACTGTGAAATGGCAACTACCCAAACTATCTTGTATAACAGAAATGTGATGTATTTCATTAGTGTTTGTGATCTTTTAGATTTGGGATGGGTTTTTTAAAAAATAATCTCTAGAGGTGTAATTGATACTCTCCATTTTTGAACTTTTTTTCCCCAGGAATTTACAAAAGTCTTTCCAGTGGAGACCTATTAGCGATATTAGCATAATACAATGCTTTATTTTTTTTACTGATATTACAAGCTTTTATATTATGACACATCTAGTAAAA
>JAOEGS010009822.1:0-22199 GCA_025447755.1 Corythornis vintsioides | reverse complement strand
AACCACATTTTTCCCCCCATTAAAATAAATAAACATAAATAGAAATAATTAAATAATAAAAATCTTTACTCTTTACTGCCCTCAGTGCAGTTTTTTGTATATAGCAATTCAAGTTGGAAAAATCCAAGTCTTAATATTACACTCTAAACAGATGAATTTATTTGTTTACAATTATTTGGGTAACAAAGAAATACACTTTTGTACTGTACTTTTAATAAATCTCATGTGTAAGTTATATTACCAGCATGATCTTTTCCTACTTACTCCAAGCCAAAGTAAAGTTTTATGTAAGGAGTGTGGACTAATCACACTTAGTTAATATTTTCAGGATACTTTCTGTAGATAATTTTTCATAACCAACTTTCTGGTTATGAAAACAAGAGTAATTCATCCTATTTAAAAAAAACTGATAAAATAATTGATTTTTTTTGGTATCATAGAATATGTTATATGGTATGACATATGCAATACACTTTTTTCCACAAAGGAATTGCACGTGAAGAAAAAATGAAATGTCATCATTTCATGGCATTGTAAGATCTTAATTCATTATAGCAATTATTTGTATAATGTGCAGCTGATAGAAAGTATACTACTGTACATGGCTCTTAGCTTATGTGAACATTGAATAAGTAGTTCTGTCAATCCTAGAACATATAAAACTTAATTCCTTCACTTTGTTGGTTAGAGTGAGATAAGTGTGTTTAGACAATTTCTAGATGGCAATAAAAGTCACAATATATTTTTTTCTTGCTGTTGTCATGCTGCAGTTCATTAATAATTTCTTCTGTTATTTACTTTCTTGAATAATAATTTCACAGCAATGCACATTTTATAACTTGATGGTGGTTGAAGAAACTAGAAAACATGAACCTTAGTGTGGATGGAGTTATTAAGGTCACTTTAAGTATATTTAAATTATCTGTTCACAATCTGCTCATAGTTCAGGAATGACAGTTAAACCATAGAAAAGGAGTGCCTGAGGCAGACTAAATTCAGATAAGTTTTTGAAACAAAAGTTTTCATTTCTGCTTAAAGTCACCAGATAGAAGTGCAAAATAACTCAGTAATTAACACTGTAAAAAATAACAATCTCTAAGGGTCTTTTTTTTTAAAAAAAATCCTGAAATATTCCTGCACAGATTAAATTTCTTCCCCCATCATCTTCACCTTCTTTCAAGAAGTTAAGGTAAAAATTCTTACTGAACCCTTAGGGCTCAATTCACCTGAAAAGTATCTGTGACCTTCTGTACTGAGCAAGGCTATAAAGAAGCAGCAGGTGGTGTCTCCAGAGCACTTTGACCTTCTCAGCTGCAAGGTCACTCCTGCTGCATATCATCAGGTCACATATACCCAAAATGTAAGATTTAAAAAGAAGTTAACAAATACTGTTCATACTAAGATATAGTTTATACGTATATAAATATATAGAATTCTTCCTATGGTCCTACATAATTAAATTGAGATTGAAATATTATAACAGCTCTTATGAATATATGTATTTGCAGTGTGAGTAGGCTAGACTGGATAAGTGACAAAGTACATCATCATCATGACCCAAACATTCACAAATTTATGATCTTTATCTCCCAGAGATTTCACAAAACTCCGTTGTTTTCCATTTAAATGATTGGAAGTTACAAGAAAAGGTCTTTTTGAACTGTTGGAAGGGTGATTTTAAGTAAGAGAGGGAGAAGAAGGGGCTTTTCATACTAGATGCAGAGGATCCTCAAGGGAGCCCACAGCACAAAGACAGCAAGTTTGATATATCTAATAGGTAAGTACCACCATTTCATTATTCATGTTGTGTGACTGTAATGTCTCTGCTTTATATTTAAAAGCTAATTTTATCTTGTTTTGAAATTTCAGAATTAGCAAAATGTCTGGTCCCCAGATATGATTAATGTTTAACTCAAATGACAGAAAACAAAGTAGTGTGAATGTTAATAGGATGGCAAACGATGTAACTGTAGTAATATGAAATAGGTCCCTTCCAACCCCTAATATCTATGAATCTATGAATGAATCTATGAATGCTTAATTAAAAAAACCAACTTGAACTAATAATATAGCCTGAAACTTACCTATAAAGGTAATAATAATCTAGCCTGTTTTACCTATAAAGTCTAGAGCAGATGCATCATTATAGATGGAAATGTGGAGTATTAAGCTCATCATAAAATGGTGGAGTACCGAGCACTGCACAGCACAGGTTGAGTTTGACATATGAAGCTCCTTTTGGAGCTTGATGATTGTTTCTATTTTTAGTGCTAGGATTTAAGCACCTACTTTGCTCGCTCATAATTTCAGCATCTGTGGCAGGTTTCCTCTGCTTTGCCATTCAGGAAAAGGTGCTAGCAGCACTCTGGCTGCTTCATTTATCACTGCATTTTGAATTGATTGTTTCAAAGATGCAGCCTACACTGGGTTCAGTGGGTAATTTTATGCATTGTCTGAAATGGCTTGCTTCATGGTAATAATAAAATCTTTTTCTAAGGTATTTATCAAAGTCTAAGTAATAAACCAGTTTGGAGTAGGCTTCAGCCTGTAAATTAAAATACATTCATTTTTTTTTCAAGAGGGACTGGAAAGGCTATATAGCATTCCTCTAAGGAGAATCTCAGTCATTAGAGCAGAAGTCAGGATTTCTAAACTGCAAAGGAGAAATCTGTGCACTACAGCACTGACAGATAATAAAATTTCTAATATGTTCCCTCTTCATAAAAAGAAAGGATTTTCTTATTACTTAATTGACTTTGTTGTCTTTTTCAGCTTCTCTAGAGGCTGATTTTTAAACCTTGAAAGTTTGCCTTCAGGCTGCTGCAGAGGAGACTGATTTTTGTCTATTATACACCATAGAAAAATACATATTTTCTTGAAATGTATAATGCAGCATTTTATGCTAAGGTGAACATTTAGAAATATAATATCAATAATGGTCCGAAGTGGGAGTATTTTGCTGCCAGGAAGGTTTTGGATATGGAAATTTAAATTCATTAACCTTGAAAAAATCTATTTGAAAGTCTGTCATTAGTGTCACAAGCCAGTCATTACAATTTTCAATGCTATGAAGAGCCTTTTCCGTTTCAAAGTAGAAGGGGTTTGTGTGCTTGAGAAAAAGATGTATCCTGCTTGCCCACTGACTTTCCTTGAGCTTTGTAAAAAACCTTTATGTGTTTGCATGGCCTGAGATAGCTTGCCAGTTTGAACAGCAAATATTTATTAACGTGGATTAAAGATTGAGAAATAGACCAAAATGGTATCTTTTTAATGTTAAATTTCTCTCACCCATTTTTAACAACTTATAGTCCTCAAATATTTTTGTCTTTTACAGCAGTTAATTGTTAATTTCTTAGGCTTTATGTTAACATTAGTAATATTTATAATGGAAGTCTCAAAGTTGTTTTGATTTTTTTTTAATAAGTTTTCAGTAGTAGCTGATTATCAAGCTATTGTAGAGCCAGTCTTTATGCCTTTTCCTGATGTCAACTTGTTTAGAATATGGATGAAGAACTAGGTAAAATTAATTCTGGGATTTACCAGTAAACAAATTTCAGAACCAGACATAAGTATTACTGGATAAGAAAGAGTTAACATGAAAATGGAATTGCTCAGTTTAACATGTGAGAATATTTCTTCAGAAGAAAGGTCAAATTGTAAAACTTTATTTTTATTTTATTAATCTTTAAGACAAAGCATCAGTGTTCCTGAAGTAAAAAGATATATTAAGGTAGCTTTTAATTGACTGAATTAGGTGTTATAGATAAAATACAGAAGTACTTGTTGCCTAACTTCATCCTTCCTACTGATAACAGCTGATGAGTAATACAGTTTCTTCATGCCACACAACTATGGAAATAAGCTCTGAATATAATAGCTACATGAGGAAAGATTAGTGGTTCCTCAAAGAGCTGAAGGGATGGTGGTTCATAGCAAAATGAAGTCATTTGGTCTCTGTATGTCAAAAAAAAAAAGTACTTTATGTTGTGGAGAAGTTTCAAAGATCCAAGTGCACAATGGATGTGAGGTATTCTGACAGTCACTGAATGCAGGCATGTCTTGGTTTCTTTTCCTCTGGAAGGATTGTGGTGTGTGTGAGTTCTAAAGCTGCTTTAAGAACTAACCCAACACATCATAAATCAGACAATGAAGGGATTTTCTTCAAAGCCTCCTGACTGCTCCCATCCAGACTGTAAGTGAAGACATAGCCTTAGAAAACTTATTTAATTCTGGAACTCTTCATACTCATCTTCTAGCTCCCAAGTCACTCGAGTGCCCTTGTCTTTCCTCCCCTAGCTTTCCTACCTGCTGCTGTAAAGGTTAGAAATGATGCTTCACTTTGTGGGTTTGGGTACTTGCTTCTTTATTTGAAATGCACTTAGAATTCAGGCAGTCACATTCCAAGGTCAGGGTTAAGGAAATATATAAAATCTGTGGTATCAGGCTACATGTGTAGTGAATAAATATGTTCTGTAGTTCTCTTAGAGAAACAGCTTATCCTTTGAACTACCTTGTACTTCTTGCCTCTGCTGATTGATGGTTTGTTTGTCTGTTTATTTTTATTATTTACGACAAATATAAGAAAGCAACATGTAAAGGCTTGGTTAAAAATTAAAAGGGCTTCTGAAAACAAAACAGACAAGCAACAGGAAAAAAAAACCCACAGAAAAAAAACCCAAACCAAAACCAAACTTTAAGATAACCCACTTTGTTAACTTTAACCATTTCAGGGGGTTGTTAATTTGTCTCGTTTAATGTTGAGGGTAAATAAGATTTTCCTGGAGTGCAGGTACTGTCAGTGTCTATATCTGTACTATATGAAAATGAAGTAGAAGGAAGCAATCAGAAATAGTATGTAAATTAAATCTGCCTCTGGGCATGCTTAGATATGCAAATTAAGCAATATAATATTACAAGGTCTTTTGTTAAGTGTTTTGGAAAATAAGAGTGTCGATCATTTTGTAAGGGTCAGTTCAGAATGAGACATTTGACTACACAAGTTCTGTACATTTGAAAAGTTCAGAAATTATTTTTTTTTTTCAAATTTACTTGCAAAGAACAAATTTCATTTTCAAACCATTGAAAGATGATATTCATAGATTCATAGATGCAAGTATATAAAAATATGTGGAAAGATTGGACGTGAATTGAAAGAGCAAAGACATTTGAAAGGGTGCAGATTTAACAGTATATTGGTCCTTCATTTTGCATTTTAGAATATAGTTTTTAAAAAAAATATTAAAAAATCTAATTTTCTCCCTCTTCATTACAGACTGCACTGGGTTTGCATGGAGAGGTTTTAGTAGCTGGCATCTAGCCAGGGTCAACCCACCACACACATCACTAGGTACTTAATGCACACAGTCAAATTCATCACAATTTAGAGGAAGGGATAAGTATGAAACTAAAACAAGACAGTGCTATATATTGAAAGAATCTGAAGAATCACCTCCATTGAAAAAAACTTTAAAAGCTTTAGAGCTTTACAGTGACAGACCTCATAGGCCACACAGCCTGTGTGAAATTGGATTCCATGTGATTATTTCTGGGCAATAATTCAGAGCAAATAACATCAAGAAAGGCTTGCATAAATCCTGACAGAAAAAGTGGATTTAAATCAAACTAATAGGTTGCAAAACATATGAAATATGCTTTATACTGTGCCTTGGAGACACATGGCCAAATCCATATTCAAAAAGTAAAAACAAACCAGAGTGATTTGAAGGATAAATTACTTGTCATCGTGATCTTTAAAAATGCCAAAATTTAATGCAAAAATATAATCCTAACATTTATTGCAGCAAAAATAAATGTCAACATATTAGACTTAACTGGCTAAGCCTTGTGGTAGCATTTCTACAAAGTGAAAGGAACATGACAAGTTGTATTTCACATTTATTAGAATGAGATTTGGTCTTCTTTATCATAAGCAGTAGACTTAAACACTTTATTTTAATTTACTTCACAGTGTTGAGAAAAACATTGGCTCAGATAAGAAGTGGAACACCATATACACTTTTCTCTGAAGCAATCAATCAATTTTAGAAGCTAAATATGTAATATGACAACACTAGAGCTTTGCAGCAGCACACAAGATGTAACATAAAGTGTTTGTGACATATTGCAGACACTACTTAGAAGCATATCTGCTGTATCTAGAGCACTGTAAAGTTCTGGTCTGCTATTGGCTCTAGGACATAGATCTTCATAGCCATGTGAGCACGGGATATTATGCAGAAGGGAGTTACCTGAGAGCATCTTTGGACTGCAGGTAGGTACCTACCCAGAGACAAGCATTGTTCTCGTTCCTTCTCCAGCTCTGACATTAACACTTGGCTGCACTTCCTCACTTTTTATTGTTTATGACATTATTTACACTTTAATAAGCTTGTTTCTACACATTATCTTTCCATTACTAACAATTACACATATGAAACTTCGGCATCATAGATACTGTCAGGTTTTTAAGACTTGTTTAATGCTATTTTTTTAAATATCTTTTTAAAAAGACAAAGGCAGAAACAAACACTCCATGTGATAATCTTCCCATGACTCAGGGACAATGATGTGTATTATGTAAAAGAACTGACTGCAATGTCCCATTTGCTCACTCCAGGAGAGGCAATAATACAACCCTATGTGTGCCAGAGCTGCCAGGAGCTGCTGCTTCTGTGTCCAAGCAGTGTTTCTGCTGCTGGTGGTCTTGTTGCAGCTCCTTCTGAAACCCAGCCCAGAACTGGGAAGCCTAACTGATTTGTGAGAGTAGATAACAGAGGAAAGGCTAGGAGAGTAAAGAGAATGCTGGAAATACCAGGAAATAGTCTGTAGCAATGTAGATTAATGTAGTTAAGGGGCTCCAGACAGCTGGCCCTATTTACTAAAGGTAATAGGCACAGGTAATAGAAATCAACAAAGGGCTGGATTTCCAGCAAGTAGGTTAAAAAGATCATACCTCAAAAAAGAGTGATATCACATGAGAATAGCAGAAAAGATTATTTGAAATAATTCTTTGTTTTTCCCTTCTTTTATTAATATCAACCATAAACATTCATCCTAAACTTTTATTTGAAACAAACCATCTATTTTTAACTTTTACTTATTTTTCTGCCATGCATAGGTTTGGTTAGTAAAAGGTTATGAGCAGGATACCTTGACATGAGCTAGCCAGGGAACTGAATATTCTCATTATCTTATGCAGGGGCTGAGACAAACTTTCTCATTTCTGGTAGTTAAAGGAGGAAAAGGTTAGTACAAACTAAATGCTAGGTCTAGTGGAAAGCTTTACAACCTCCTTCTTTGTGTATAGATCACCTCTCCACAGTGCTTTGGTATTTGACACAGATCAGCTTTGGCTTTCAGGTTGGTTAATGGATTTCACTCCCAGAAAATGCTTCCCATGGAATGCGACTACTACAAGAGGCACTAACACACATTACAACCTTTTTTTTCTTTGTGGGAGGCTTGAACACTCATATATAAATGTCTCCCTTCCTCCTGCAATACATTTATTTCACCATTCATCCTCTGACAGATATAATGTGTATTCCACCAGTCAAGGTGCATCTTTTTAAGGTTGACATCACTACCTAAGAGGTTCTGGTACATGTTATTCACATGTGACCATGACACAAAGTATATGCTATATACTCCATATAGCAGTAGGCTAAGGAGATGAGCAATCTCTCACGTGAAAGACAAAATGTACAATTACACATTTAATAACTCTGAAATATGTGCTGTGAAAATGAGTTTCTGTATATATGGATAATTGCATTTACATTGGAAACTAGTTAGCACTTCTGATAATGAAGAAGGCTCCCAAATGTCTCAGGTGTTTTGTATAAAGAATAAGAATGACAAAAAAATTAACTAGATAAACTAGACATAGACTACAAGAAAGTAATGTTATTAAAATGTGTCTTTTTAGAGGGAATCAAACTCCTTTTTTTCAGTGGATTCTTATTTCTGTATAGCTTTTGTACCATCTATTTACAGATACATAAGAATATTTACAGACCTGAAACTGGTAAGCACTTAAAATATTTAAAAATGTCTACAGAAAAGAAATTATTGAGCTTCTGACATATCACGAACTACATATACACCTCTGGTCATAAACTTTTGTAGGCTACATGAAAAATTCTCCTTTCTTTTTCTCAAAAAAAAAAAAAAATCTCTATTGTGTTTTATCTGCTCATAAAACATTCACTAAAGCAAACAGAATGTTCAGGTAGTAATATTCTATTTTATGTTTCCTCTTCTTTGTAAAGAAGCTTTGGTATTTTGATTTATGTTTCATTGCCCCCTGCTGTTTGATAAAGTACTGGATGGGGGGTTTTTGTTGTGGTTTTTTTTTTTTCTTTAGTCAACTGAGATTGAGCCTACTTTATTACTGAAAAAGGAAGTAAGGCTTGAAATAATTTTCTCATGCTATGGTCTCAGATTCAATATGTCTTTCATTCACTTGAAAGACTGATCTATTCAAATAATGCAGTCAATGCAATTAAACCATTATGGCAACACTACAAAATGAAAAAAAGCTTTCAAGTGCTATTTCCTGTCTTACACATGATATTGAGAAAATGTAGTATTATTTTCACACACAATATCTGTTCCTTTTTTTAATTACTGCCTCATAGGTCCACATTAAAGAAAAAAAAAAGAGCTTTCCATATGCATGCAGATGTATTGGCCCCCTACTCTGAGGTGGATTCTCAGGTTGCCTGATGAATTGTTCTCTTAGATCTGCTCATCATCTACCTTAACAGAATTCTTCTGTCTTTTTCAAAATATTTACCTAAGAAAGCTGAAGACATCAGTGGGATTCATATTTTCTTCTGGAAGTTATGCAGAAATTTTTGCCCAGTCTATTAATTGTTCATATGGAGAAAACCTACAAGACTTCAGAGGCATCGTGACGCTACAAACGTGGGTATGGCCTACAGTGACTGTCCCCCCCCAGCAGAATAGCTGTGTAACTTATGAGCAGTTCCATTCCTTAATGAGCTTCTTGCATGCTGGAAAAGCACCACAATGAAATACTTTTGTAATGAATGAGATACACATGACACTCATGAGCATGACACCCTATGGGCTGGGATGTCCTTGTGCACCCCATCCTGCTCGCTGCTGGGGTGAGCAGTGGCATCAGCAGTGAGCAGAACATCCCTGTGTTACCCACACCGTCTCCAGCACAAATCCAAGGCAGAGCCCCATACTCAGTACTGCAAAGAGATTAGCTCCACCCCAGACAAAATCGGCACAAAAAAGCTCCGGAAGCAGCAAAGTCATATCAATCTCATCATAGTGGTGGGGCAGGATTGAAAGCTGTGGAATTATTTTAAACCTGATTTTGGAAATGTTACTTGACCTTTCTTGGCTTATGTTGATGTTTCTGTACTTTAGCTTTTCTCTGCAACAATAACATCTAGAGTCTTAAAAGAAACGAAGATATTAAAATGATAATTTTTAATCCAAATGCACAGATTTTCATAGCACTCTCGTAGCCCATGCAGAAGACTGCAACTGCACCCAGTAGGCAGCTCTACCTACATGAAGGACACTTGAAGACTAAGGCTAATATCTCCTTTATCTTTCCTGATGAGCTAGGCTGGATTAAAAGCCAAGCCTGGTATGTGGCTGTACCAAGCAGAGATAGCATGCCTTAACCTTCTTCTATTAAGATATCATTTTACATCACATTTGTCAGAGGCGAACTAAGAACACAGCCAATTAATTAGCTCCAATGATTTGGATGACTTGATCATTTGTTTGAGCCCTGAGGCTGCTTAGTAAATATCCACAGTTGATAATGTAGTTGTGAGTGGTGGTGTACCCCAGCCAGCTCAGACACTGCATGGCTGTCTTACATCAATGTAAGCACACAGCTCTCTTCAAGCTAATTTCAAGTAGTCCCTGCTCAAGGAAAGAAGCAGCTGTAGACAGTGACACAAATGAGTTTTCCTGCTTCTCAGCTAACCAAAATCACAACTCACCCAGCCAACATCTATGCCTGGTCTGCAAGAACTTAAAAAGCAGCTTAAGGCAAACAACAGACCACAGACATGCTGTGGAGGAGAATGAAAGGGTGAAATAGGTTGGAAGGAGAAAAAGTAGTATTTAGGCTGATGGAAGACTACAGTAACATGCTTTTAGAGGAAGAAGGTACAAGGAAAATAAACTTTGGAGAAATAGGAAGGACACAGTGGAAATATGGGAGAGAAAAATAAGAGGAATGTGTACAGAACAGAGCAATTTACATCCTTAGGAGTACAGAAATAAACTGTAGCTCAAAGTCTAAAGTTGGACCCTTGATAATAGTGCCATTCTAGAATAGAGTCTGTACCCTCTTTCTCTGTAACACATATATATATAAACACATATTTCAGCTGTGTTTGAAAACATGCTCTACTGAATACACACATCATATCCATAAAATAAGAAAATGAAGACTAATCCCCATTGTGACAGTGAGTGTGCAAAAGGCTTGTGCAGTTTCTGTATCTGCAGTAAGTATTTCACCTCATGGGGAGAATATACCAAAAGCTCAGTACAATTAGAAATATATAAATATAAATATATATACAGTACAATTCTAAAAGATAACCTCATGAATAAAATAATAATTCTGCATTCAGGGTAGATGTTTGACACTGTAGATATACATGTTAAAATTATGCATTGAATGGTGAGGATACTGAGAAATACTATACACCTCCCTTGCTATCTCAGTATTACATTCTTGATTACATTCACATAGAAAATATATTTCCCTCATTTTTCATGTATCAACACACACAAGCAAACACTTCCATATATACAATATATACACAAGCAAACAAATGCATATATAAATGTGCACAAAAAACCAACACCAAAATGCAAAGAAGCCTGCCTTTCCTTGCCTTTTTCACATCTTCAATTGTAGATTGAGAGCTACTCAGTGTTTTTCCTTTGTTTTCTCTGTTCTAAAGTTTACCTGTCATAATTTCTTCTCTTTTTGAGCAGTTTAGAATATATTGTTATATTAGCATTAAATTTTCATATAACTATTAAGGAGAAATAAAAATATTAACATCTTTAGAAGCCTATGTATGAGTACTTTGTGAGCTACCCCAAGTACTGAGCCAAACAGTGTTGAATATATATATGTAAATATTTGCAGTCTGCTACTCCCAAAACACTAAATCTGCAGGTGTTAGATGTTTAAGAAAATAAAGGCAAGGAAACTCTCTAAATGTGTTTTCTAATGATAACTCGAAGTCAAATCATCAATTTGTTAAATCTTACATTTACTGATGAGAATAGGAACATAATGAGATTTCCCAAATGTGCATTTTTACTTTGGAATTTTTGAATGAAAAAATCCACAACCAAAATTACTGCTATATTCATGAGAAGAGTGATCTTTGCATCTGTCCTATACAGAAACTTGTATTTACAGTGACTGATTCAGTGCTTTACTTGAGGTACAGACTGTGTTACACTGAAGAGGTGATTCTCCAGAGCCTTTCTAGGTGAGTCTAAACAGAAAGAGCTAATTTACAGAAAGACTTACTTAGACTAACTGAAAAAAAAAAAAAAAAAGAAAAAAACTAAAACAGGATTTCCATTTTCTTTGTGCAGCTATTAGCTGGAGCAATTAAGTGCTATCTCTCATGAAAATGACTACATCCGTTAAGGTGCTACAGAATTGGCCTTTTTTTTTTTAATATCTGTGCAGTAAAACCAATGAGTCATAACCTACAAATTAAGGTCTTCATATTATCATTTGTTAAATAAGTTTAACAATTTGTTCTTTTAAACTTTTCTTAAGATATGGAGATTTTCTGCAGAAAAAGGTCTATTTACTTGGATTACTATGGTGAATTACACGTTATCACAAAAATACTCAGTATCACCACATTACTTAGAATTAAATTGATATTGGCAGGTGGCCTAATTCTTATAGAAAGTTTTTACTTTGTGTAGCAAATACAAAGCATGACAAAGGACTTACTGTGTTGGCTGCTAAACAGACAACCACTGAGTCTTTGTCTGATGCTGTAATACTGTAATTCAACTCTATATTAAGGAAATACAGTGCTCATCTTGATTTCACTGGTGTCAAAGTCTCTTTTGGAGTGATGTGGTCTCAGAGATGCTTTGGATGTATAATGGTTTATATAATCTTGTTATATTGTTTAGCTAGAGAGGTCTTGAGACAGAAGGGGTACTGACTTCCTTCAGGTAAGTCTATGGAATATTTCCCTGTGACACGTAGTAAAAAATGACCTGTTTTTCCAACTGTGAAACTTCCAATTCTAAAGAACTGCTGTTGCTGGATTGCTCTGAAATCCCAAACCAGGCAGTGCTCTAGAAATGTCAAGTGGTATTTTTATTTTCATATGGCAATGCTGAGACTAATTAACAATACTTAAACTGCTTAATCTAAGTGTCTGTTGTGGTTTAAGAAAACTAATGTAATTGCTCAACTATCTTTAAACCTGTGTCCTCAGATATGTTGACCCAGAAATGACCTGCTGGAAAGCACTTAAACTGCTAATTCCAGTTAATTAAAAAATATGAAAGTGTCTGAGTCTTTAATGTTATATAACAATGTGGAGAACCATTACAATTTAATCACAGCCTAAACGTACATTATGCTTTTCTGTATGCCAGTTGTAGAAAAAACCCCACAGATAACTGATGCTGCATAGGCTTGCTGTGTTTAAGGTAAATAAAGAATATAAAACTGCTTTTTTATGACAGAACAAACCTCACAGTCTTTGATTATCACTCTCAAATCCAGCAATCAACAAGAGTGTTCAGCTAGGTTCATCACATTTTCATCATGGGAATGGTAAGAAAACCTGCTTTAATTAAAAGAATTTCTGATCTGAGCTCAGAAACTTGTATAGCTACACTTTGACTATGAGGCTGAATCTGTTTATTAGTTGTTTTCAATATGTTGTGTATCTCATGTTTCTGTGACACAAAGTATAGTAGTGTTTGCCTTTCTGAGCATGTATGGATTAGTCTGTGAGGTGGTATCAAGACACAACACACTCTATTAACCATCACAGGGATTATCTGTTATTTCACCCTTCAGCTTTAGCTGGGCAATTTTACCAGGCCTGAGTTTACTGATGAAAATGGGGAGCCATACATGTCTGGTAAATATTACAGTGTCATGATCTTCTCCTGCCTTTCTCATGTTATATTTACCATGAGAAACACACCACCATGAGAAAAGCTATCACCACAGTCTGTGCTCAGTCTGATTTCTTGAATACAAGATTATGTCATCTGTTGGAAGAGATGAATCTGTGCATCTGTAAAGTACCAAGTATAAATCTGCCAAGGACCAAAGTAGAAACTCCTGACATGTTATAGCTCACTTTGATAGGAGACATGAAAGCTTTCTTTGCTTGATACACAGGAAGCTCAGACCAGGAATGCAGTATTATGGGCATGTGATTTTTCTTGTATTCACTGTATTTAGTATTGAAGTTGTGTACTTTTCCTCCTCCTCCAAGTTCTCAAACACCCAGACTAAGGTGGTTTGTCTCCTTGTGTTGCCTTGTGTTGACTCTTTCCCCTTTCCTCTTTCCTCCCCTTTTCTCCTCCCTTAAAACTTCACTTGAAATTGAAAATACAGAAACTGAAAAGGTAAACTGATGCACTGAAGCAAGTAGCTGTCATTCCACACACTAAAATCTTACTTTTTTAACCTTCCTTGTATTTTAAACAAATTCTCATATTCTCTAAGTCTTATTGAATAGTTGCTTAAATATTAAGTAAAATTAATATGACTTTTTTTCACAGCATCTAGTTGCCTGAAGCACGTTACTTCATTCTATCACAGTAAATATAACTAGCATTGCATGCTGGTCATGAGTAGCAGGCACTGTTTCATAGGTTCAAAACTTTAAAATGTATCTCAAAATCTAGCATCAATTTTTAAAGAATATCTCAACATAAACGCTTCAGTGTTCTTACCTCATAGTACTGTATAGAAAGTTCTTACCCTACTTCTTCTGTCCCAAGAGTTCATTTTTCTTATTTCAACTGCATCTGAATGGAAGGATTTACATATTGTTAATTTGTTCCTTCATTTTTTTTTTCTTTTAAGCTTCTTGATTCTCCCTGAACAATACTTCTCAAAGTAAAGAATGGCAAGAGTACAAATTGGCAGAGGTTTGGGAATCTTCTTCCAAAAATTGGAGACTTTGCAATATGAGAACATAATTGAATATCACCCTCAGGGCACAATGTTCAGAACTTCATTTACTAGCATTACAAATGAATTCACTCTTTAATTAGCAACTTGAAGTGTGAGAAGTAAATTACATGATTGGTAACATATGATCAAAATGAAGTATGATTTTTTTTTTTCTGGACTAATACAGCTGATATATGAAAATCTGGTATTATAAACTGTTCCTTACCCTGGATTCTGCAGCTGCAGTATGATTAAAACTCAGCAGGAAGAGCTACAATAAACAAATACCACCTGCTGCAAGAACAGGTGTTTGTGTCTTCATTTAGAAACCAAAGTAAAACAGAAGATGCCAAGGGGCTGAAGTAGATCAGTATTTGGATTGACATAATTTGTTACTACTTGTCCTTGAACTTAAAAGCATATTATTCTGCTTTCAAGACTCCTTGATAGGAATTCAACACTCATTTCTAGTAATTAAGCAGCTCTTTGCCTTCTCTGTGCAGCTGTCCATTCTCTGCTACGTGCATTCACTGAGACATATTGCACAGTGTCTTTGACTAGAACTTTGTACACATAAAATTAAGTCAAAGCAGCATTTGATTTTTTATTTAATTTCACTAATCTCATCAGTGAGTGGTTTGGCACTTGTAGTCCAAATAAATCAGCATAGTCATGGGAAGCTATTCTACCTTATCTGTTCCTCGATGGATTGTACACATCTTTACAAAAGAAGATATATCTTTTTAAAAGGAAGTACACATTATTCTGTTTCTGATATTTATCCCGCTGGCCATTCTGATTGAGATGAAGCAAAATACTATCTCAGTGGAAGTGAAGGAATGTTCACTGTGTCTTTTTGTAACTTCTCAGTGGTGCTTTCCCATAGAAGTATTCTTTCTTCATAATTGCAGAAGTTAACAGTAACTGAAGTCACTTAATGTCTAGATAAATGCATAAGTGGACATGGTATGTATTGATTCATGGAAATAAAAAATGCAGCAGAGCACATAGCAATGCTCGTGCTCTATCTTAAATAGAGCCAGAACCAATTGGACTAAATGGATTCGGTCTGTCCCAAAGGAAGGACCAGGCAGTTACTTTCATGTCAGAACAACCCCAAGCTGCTTGGCCAAAAGATTTCAGTTTCCAAACTGCAGTTTTCAGAGGGTGACTTTAAGATAGTTTATGGTAGCAGAAATACTTAGAGCCAGGAGGGAGAGAACTCCAAGGTAACAAAGTTTCTGAGAGCTCTGGTTTTTTTCTGCCTTTTGTAAGAGATGTCACACATAAATAAATGCTGAAATCCCATAATACTTAAAGCGGATGTGAGGAGTTATTACTGGGAATACAAACAACATCACAAAGTCATTTAAAATCTACACACTGCCAGGAGTGTGGATTATAAACAGGAGAAGCTGAGAACTGGAAAGCTTTTGGGAAGATTTAGCATATTTAAGAAGTAAAAATTACTTTCCTGTCTTATTTAGGGAGGCTGCATGAGTTGAATGGAAGCTGGAGCAGCATCATGCCAAAGGTAGGATTACCTAGGGTTTTTTTTTTTTATTGTTTTTAAATTTCAGTCTAGATGCTTAATAATTTTGCAGGTAAATGATGTTTAAATCATTCTTAGATTAATGTCCCAGTAGAGACAGTAGAAAGCTTAAGATATTTGCTAAAATGGCAATAGAGCATTCTGACAACAAGCTGACTGAATCTCTTTTATGACATTGAGTATTGGTGGAAAAACTTCCCTCAGAAAAGAGGAAACAGGCAAACATCATTACATGTGTATAATCCACATGTATTTCTAATAAAGACACCTGGAACTTACGTAAAATCCCATTTTCATTATTAAACACAATGAGCTATTCAAATGAGATTTAATATAGGTGAGAATACATCTTATAAGAGAACTAAATATCACTTCTAGTTCTGTTCACAAACACAGACACGTTGTTAAATATTCTTTAGAATTTAACAAGAATTACAGTTAAATCAGTAATGTAAACAGAGTAAGTACGAACCAAAAAGCTGGAAGGAAATTGAAATACATTTTGAAATCTAAGGATTAAAAAAACCCCAACAATTCTTGCTGAAATAGTTCTGATATAGCTTATAGAAGGATGTAACCAAATTGAGTGAATGATCTAATATATATCTGTAAATATAATGTATAAGAATGGGCCTCTTAATATGGAAGTCAAGCTACATACATGTTTATTTGATAAACTGAAAGTTAAGAAAAAGCTCAATTAGTCTTTATACTTGTGAAAATAAATAACTGTGACCTGATGACTATTTTTGGGGAAAAAAAAATCCCTTATCATAGAGGGGTCATAAATATGACTGAAACTTTTAATTTTAAGTGCAGTTCGTTATTAGCGATAATAGTTAATTGATTTCTGGTTTTGGTATATAAAAATTTTAAAGTGTTATGTAAAGTTGCTGGAGAATTTGGCTTAGGTCAGAACAATTTTATACTTACTATCTATGGAATTTTGAAATAATTTATTGAAATGATTAGGTGGCATAGAAGTTATCTTCTAGAAAGAAATGTTTCCTTAATCTTACTACACAGTTGAACTAATCAGTCCCATCTAAAGCAAAAATCCTGCAATGTTTTTCATGGGACAGTGAAACAGATGCACATGAATAATTGAGATGCTACAAGTCCAAGTCCAGGATTTTCTCTCCTTTTTTCGTTGTTTTTATGGTTAAATCATACAAAGGCTGGAAAGTGGTGCATGGAATAGTTTTCTGTATCTTTACCTTGTTTTTTTTAATATATATTTTTGTATGTCCAGAAGCTTTCATACACTGCATTCACTTAAAAGACAAAGCAATGAACCTACTTCAGTGCTCTTGAAAGCACACAATGGTATTTGATTATTAGGTAAAGGTTTTCTGAAAGAGATGTTCAGGTGCTTGAAATGGTCTGAAAGCCATTCCTTACCTTCCTCTTTACCTGAGTTTATTACATTGCTTTTAGTCACAAATTGCCCCTGTGACTAAGATGTCAAGAGCATTGTTTATTCTGGCTGTGCCTGGAGTGCTGCTGGGGTCTCAGTGTCAGTGCATTGTGTACAAACACTTGTGTGGATATAAAGGTTAATCACAGTATAGTGGCTTTCTCCCCCCCAGCAATTTGACTTGAGACAGAGTCAAAAATAGACTATTATTGAAGTGTATGTTATTAGAAATAAACATTCGAGCTGGTGAAAGATTATTTATCTGAGTCCTGTTTTCCTGGCTTCTTCTGGGAAAAGCTGATGTTGTCTGATGTTATTTTACTGGACTTGAAGGAAGGAAAACAGTAAAGCTGCTAAATGTCTGCAATAACCATGTTGTGAGTACAAACCACACAAGAGTGGGCCAAATATAACATCTCTGAGTTATTAGTATTTTGTCTTTTCTGAGCTTGTGTTCATATGGTTTTTATTCTACATTCCTTCTCGCCAGGAAGTGTTGCATTTAGTTCTTAAAGCAAATTTAGTCATTTTTTCAAGGAGGGTGGAAATCTCAGGAAATATCCCCAATTTTCTGGCACTTGGTCAAATATGCTAGAAATTGGAATTCTGGCAGGACACCCAAAAACAGAGAGCACAGTGGCTTAAGATAGAGATAATTTCTCTGAAATTAAGAGATAATTTCTCTGAAAGGCAACTAGTTAGCTGAACTGGTAGATAATATCATAGTAATACCCCAGTTACCTTTATTTCACTTTCTAAGAGGGTCAATGTGTATGTATTTTAATTTCATTTCAGACTTTTCTTTTTGCCAGAAATAGACTTTTTTGCTTTCTAATATTAGTGTAGCTTATTTAACTTACGTTCTTCTTTTCCCCATTTGCCTCAATTATGGTGATTTCCTATTGCAAATTTATATCTAAACTCCAAGTACCTCAAGTGACAGCACTGCAGAAATGTTTATTATTATTGTTAATAAACAAATGTTTCGTTTTTTATGGTATAGAAAACAGAAAAACAAAACCACATTAAGTACAGGGTGAGTCACCAGGGGTTGTGGGTGGCTCTGTGGGGGCTCCAGCTGCCTGCAGCACACACAGCAGGATACTGAGCCTCTGCCAGTGTGCAAGGTAAGCTCAGACACTTTCAGGGGTCAGTGATGCTGCTAAAAACAGCAGTTGGAATAATTATATTTTCCTTTCTTTTTAATATTTAGTCCTAGCAGCAGGACAGGACAACAGACCAGCTTGGCTGAGTCAAGACCAAGTTGGTCAAACTAAAGTGCAAGATGGAAATGCACAGGCAGTGGAAGCAGGGACAGGTACCCTGGGAAAAATGTAGGGACACTGCCCAGTTGTGCAGGGATTGGATCAGGAATCCTTTTTCTACCCAGTGGTCCAGCCATCAAATCCATTTCTCCAATTTAGATACCAGGATATTGTGTGGGACAATGTCAAATAATTTTCACAAGTCCAGATAGATGACATCAGTTGCCCTTATATTTTAATATATAAATACATCTATCTTATTCTATGTATATTTTAATTATATACTATATATGTATTTATATATATCTATATAAATGTATATACTTAAAAGGATAGATGGCCTGTAAGTCAGTAAAATGTGTTACATAGCAAAGCAATGTGCTAATAAAATGCCAAAATGTTTTGACAAAATCAAGCTAGTTTTAGCTTTGCTGAAACTCAGGCAAGGGAGATGAGACCTGTGGGGATCGAGTTAACTACAAATCCTGTTGGCACAGGGTGGCTGCTTGGCACATGCTGTTGAGTTTTGGTTCTGGTTGGTAGAGGCTGTCCTTGGTTTTTGACTAAAATAACACGTGAGGGAAATATGTGAAAAGACTGACTTGACAGAATGTTTTTTGACTATGGGTCACTTATGAACTTAAATTCTAGTGATAAAAAAATAAATAAATTTGCAAGGTAATTAAATTATGATATAGTACATTTTAATACTGTTATGAACAGATGTTTTTAGGAAGTAGGATATAAGTTACTTTCAAGAAGCAGTTTCTTTCCCAGAAGAACATTTATTAGTTTCTTGCTGCCCCCTTTTAGTTCACCTTGATAAAAAGGATTAATTAAGTCCCTAGTGTGCAATTAGAAACTGTGAAACAGAAATGTTAGTCTTATTCAGGCAATATGTACTGAGTTAAAGTTACTATTGCTTTTTTTTGTTAAAATAGCATTTGAGTATCAGACATTGACAAAATATTTTTTAACTTCTTCAATAATTTGAATGCTTGCTTGAAGGGAAAAGATTAGCCAAGTTTGATTACTGTATAGGACAGTTAAGCTACAGAAAAATGGTAATTTACAGTTTGAGAAACTTTAAATAAAGCTTCTTAAAATGTTTTCCTGAAAATCATGTAACAAAGGAGAAGGACTACTAGAAGTAGAGCTCAAGACTTTTTTCCCAAAATATGGACAAGCTGGAAAGTAGCATATATATGTTTCCCCCATTATGAGTAACACTGATGGATAGCTTGATCTGAAATTATTTTTCTTTGTTCATCGTGAGTTTGAAATTAACTCATCTTTTGACATCTAATGGTGTACCTACACAATATTCCATTCTTTTGATAGACATAACTCACTGAAGCAAGATAAATTTTATAAATAGTCTTTGTTCTATGACTATAAAGTTTTGCCTTTTGATATTCTCATTCTGTGTCGTCAAAAAATTAATTTTTTTTTTTTTTCCTATTTAATCTCCCCATCCTTCCTATCCTATGTTTGCTTGGGGTTAATCATCAGAAGCAGCTGTGAGGGGCCCAGCCAGGATAAACAAGCCAGCAGCCAATGGGAGTTGGGCTCCATAGTGACTCATGCCCCTATATAAGGGGAGGGCTGGGCTGAGGCTGCCTGCTTTCACTGCCTTGTGGGGGTCCCTTCAGTGTGGCTGCAGAAGGGTGAGTCTGAGTCTTGGGCACCCACAGAGCTTTTCCTGGCTTGTATTGCTCACTTTGTATATAATCTCATTAGTTTTATTAGTAGTAGTTTTTTCTCTGGTTGTGTTCTTTTATTAAACTGTTCTTATCTCAACCCCTGGGGTCTCACCTTTTACCTTCCTCCTGATTCCTCTTTCTATTCCAGAGGAGGGGGTGGGAAGCAGGGGTGTAACAGTGGATGTGTGATGCCAGAAGAGTTTAAGCCACAACACCTTTTCTCAATTAATTACTGTGCAGTTTTCCATCTCTCATACTGTCTCTATTTAAGGCTCAGTGCAAGACCACTTGAAATGCAGAGCAGGAGTTCCCTCTGTGAATCCCCTTTCCCCACCCTCCCTCCCATATGAGGATCAGATGGGGAATAAAGAAAAATAACTTTAAAATAATTTAATAGCAGGAGAAAAACAGAAAAAAAATTGAGAAGAAGAATACAGAACTATTCCTATACATAATCAAATAAGTTTAACATTATTCCAGCAGTGCAATTTGGAGGAGGGGAAATAGTTCCATTGCAATAATGATTTATTTAAAAATATTACATGTGAGTATACGGGGGAAATTAAGATGATAATGTGAACTTTCAGAAATATTTTCAGATTAATTCCCCACTGGAGATTAAGTATTATTTTGCATCAGAATAAATTCCTGTTTCTGGCCCAGTTGTCTCCCATGTGCCTGAAAGTAGAAGATTAAGTTGGCTCCAGCTTTTATACCCTAAATTTTTACTTACATGTTGCTGGTTGGCAGGCTGAGTGCAGCCTATCAGGGAAATATGAAGATGCATCTTCAGAGAATTTTAGGTCTCAGGTGGCAGAAAGTCTCCAGGCTCTCATAACCAGAAGCCAGGCTTTGCTCTCTCTAGAGGTAGCTTGTGTTTTGAGCAGCTGTAGGATTGCACTGCTTCTCTTCTGCTTCTAAAAGGCAGTACTTAAGCTCAGTGGTAACAAGGAGTTGAGTTTAGGCATGTGCCCCTTTCTGTGACACACATCCCTAGAAGGAAGGGTATTTCTCATGTTGAGAAGTAGGAAACCAAACATCCTGCCCCTACTGCTTCAGTGAACAGTGGTCTTTTGGCTGCTTTTCACAGGAAGTTTTTAAGATTGGAAAAAGCATACTGCAAGATTTAGAAGTGAGCATTTGCAAAAACATAAATACACTGTTTTCTATTGTGTCTTCCTGCATATTAAGTCTTCGGTACCATATTGCTTTGACCTACAGATAGTCAGAGAACTCAGAAAGTGCAGGGTGTTCTCTGTGCAAAAAAATACTTGAGTATGATATTGGTGGGGAGGGGAAGTTGATTAAACTTCCTTGTGGAACAAACCTAAAGTGTAAAGTCTTCAGGGGAAACAGTAGACTAGACAGATCTAACATACACATAGACTATTGAAAAATGACTTGAAGCTGCTACTGCCAAAAAATGTCTTTGGAAACCCTATCTCAAAAGGCTTTGGCCTAAATACTGCCATAAAGTAGACTGGAAGCTCCTGGAGTTTTCTATAAACCTGTCTGTCTGCATACATGTGTGCCACTTAATTCAACTGTCAGGCAGTGTGATCAATACCTGAATGACAGAGATTCAGAGATCTGAGCCTTTTCATTGTCCCCCTTCTGTGGCAGTGATAAGCCTGGTATAAATGTGAACAGAAAGATGGATGGGGAAGTGTGGCTCAGGTAGAGTTATTACTCCCCATTAACCTTTTCCAAGAGAATTTCAGATCACAGTGAGAGAACTGGCTCCAGTTTCATGTTGACCCAGAATCCCTGTGGTAATAACACTCAGATGAAGAAGTGGATTGAAAACTATTTCCCAGAGCTCATGGTCCCATTTTTAACTGTTAAGTACTTACCAGTGTGTATGTTGCTGTGCTTGATATAAGGTGATGGATCAAATTCCCATTAAAGGCCTCAGCTCTGGGCACCCCAGTTCAGAAAAGACAGAGCTACTGGAGAGAGTCCAGTGCAGGGCACCAAGATGTTGAAGGGAGTGGAGATCTCCCTGCTGAGGAGAGGCTGAGAGAGCTGGGGCTCTTTAGCCTGGAGAAGAGGAGACTGA